>VYZW01043889.1:365922-382826 GCA_013401315.1 Balaeniceps rex
TACAGCTCCCAGCGTGCCCCGCGCCCGCCCTGCCCCGCCGCGGGGCACTGTGGGGGCTGTAGTCCATCCCCTCCGGAGCCGCAGGCCGCCGCCCTGAGGGGCCGGCGACAGAGCGCGGAGCGGGAGCCCCGCCGTCGCTCCCTCCTGTGGTCACCCCCGCGGTGCCGTTTCAGGGTCGGCAGAGACTACACGCGTGTCCCAATGCGTTGTCGTGCGGCACCGGCGGCTGAGCCAGGCCGCCTCAGCCAGGCGCAACGTCCCCCGGGTGGAAGCTGCCCCTTCCCTCAGGGATCCCCCTCGAGGGCTCACTGAGCTGGGCCCCGGCTGGCTCCCCATCAGGGAGGGCTGAGCACTGCTGCACCCCATACACAGCCCACAGGGTGGGAGCAGGGAGTGGGGAGCCCTGCCCTTTATAACCTGCCCAGCCCCTGCCGCAGGTGGGCCTCGCTTTGCCCCCTCTGCCAGCCCCAGCTGAGCCCATCCCCATGGAGCCGCTGCAGCCCAGGCAGCAGCACCGCCTGAACAATGACTGAGTCAGCAGCCCTGTGGTGCTTGGAGCCAGGGAAGCAGCTCCGGTGGCAATGGAGCTCCGCAGGAATATCACCCACAGCTGCAATTCCGTGGCGGGTCACCCTCAACGCCGCGGTTAGCCCTGCTGCCTGGCTAAACCGAGACGTGGGGCCACTGCAGCCGGTCCAGTGCAGCCTTAGGGACATGAGGCTAATTAACAGAGGAGTGGAGAGGGGACTGATGGTTTTGGGGTGCCCAGGCCGGAGCGTGGAGCCCCCCTGTAGGTGGCACTCGTATGCTGTGCGAGGGCAGCGCGTCCCTCGGGAGCTGCGCAATGTCTGCTCCTGGGACTCGCCGCTGAATATTGTTGCTCTCTCCGGCTGGTTCCTGGCAGGGGGAGAACTTCGATGCCTCCCGCACAGCCGGCTTCACAGCCCTTGCCAAGCGCGGATGTTTCAGAGAGGGCCCTGACTGTGCTGGTAAAGAGCAGCCATGGCCTGCCCCGGCAGGGCCACAGATCAAGCGAAAGCATGGAGATGTGCTATGTGTGGCCTCAGGCTGCAGAATTAGGTGTTGGGAACCAAGGCTTCCCTTAGTTCAGCTCCAAGCCTGCTCTGTCCCAAGGCAACTGAGTCACTGAGGGCAGAGTTTAGCTTTACCAGCACACAAGGGTGGGGAGTATTGAATAGATCGGTGCTAAACCTCTCCTGGGTGGCTGTCCCCCCAAAACTGCCTGTTAGATACCTAAAGCTGCCAGCTTGCTATTCTTTATGGCAGCTCGCACAGAGTTGGACAGACCTCTGGGATCCCCTCGAGCAAGAGCTGCTCCCCAGATGTGCGAGACACGTTTCGATTCATCCCCAAACCAGCAGAGGTGGCCCCAGGCCAAACCTGAGCTCCAGACCCTCTCCCTGGCATGACACTTGGAGCTACCTTGAAACTTCTTGGCTTGGCCCCATGTTTGCGAGTGCAAATTCCCTCCAATCCGCCGTCTGGAGCCTCTGCAGCATCTGGAAAGCCTCCATCCCTTGGCAGGGTCTGGCTGTGAAGCGAGGGGGTGCCATTTTGGAGAGGCCCACCTCTGCGAGGGAGGAGGAAACAAGTCCCAACAAGGGGACCTTCTGGAGGTGCTTGGAAGCGGGCAGCTGCCTGTCCCGTGTGTGGGGTCGGGTCACACCAGTCCTTGGCGTCAGAGGCGCGCTCGAGCGGCACTGCTGCCACTGTGACTGTGGTTTCTATCACTGCAACCGAAGATGGTTCCTGACCACAACTATGGCCGGGGACGTGTCTCAGATTCCAGAGCGCACAGTCACCGATGCCGAGCGCCGTCACCCTGTCGCTCCCTGCCTCCGAGCGAGAAACCCGTCACCCCGCCAACACTGGCCTCCCGCCGCGGCGGACCGTTCTCGCCCAGGCCCCACGACTGCCTGGTTGGCAGCAGGTCCCCGAGGAACATAACGGCATGAAATCCTCACGCCTGCAGCCCCATCCACTGCCTGCTGGGCAGGAGAAGAAAATGCCCCCTGCCCCTGCACGCCTGCGGGCATGGGCCAGCTCTGCAGCCTAACCCTGCCAGCCTGCTGCTCCGCTCTTCCCAAGGGTTAACAGGACAGGCGTTTGCAGAGCGGGGAGGGTTTCTGGCTGACCTTGGCTGGGAAGCAGCGGTGGCGTCGCTCAGCCCAGCCCCCCGAGCGTGGAGCCGGTGGCCGGAGCGCTCCCCAAGCCTGGGTGGAGGTAGATCCAGAGGAAACTCCACCTCCGCGGGAGCCAACCTGCTATTGCAGGAATTCCCAGAGAAATTCCCGCTTGGGCTGATCTGTCAACGGATCCATGAACTTTCTTTTACCTCTTGTGAAAGCAGCTACTTGAATGTGCTAAAAACAGAGCAGGGGCGAGTCTGTCGCTGGAGCTGGGCTCGGGGGAGAGGTTGGGAGGGGGCTTTAGCTGACCCCTGCATGCCGAGAGACACTGTGGAAGTCTCTGTACGTGGTGCCTTGCTGGCAGCTCCCCTCGGCAGGCAGAGCTGGTGGAGCCAGGAGAAGAGTTTGCTGCAAAATAAAAACCCACAAAATCTCACCTGGTTTTCCCACTGGGCCACAGTGTTTCCCAAGTGACTCTCAGCTGATTTGGACCCGGCGGATGGGCTGGATCAAGTCAGATGAGCTTGCCTTGCTTCCAGTATGCTCAGCAGATTCAAGTCACCATCATTCTTTTGGAGATTGGCCACCAAACCCCACCCTTTCTCTTGCTCCCAACCACTGGAGGCTCAATCTGGTCCACTTTTGGAGAAGGCAGAGACAAGAGGCCCTCCTGGGCCCAGCCTTGCCCACCTACCCACCACGAGAGCCCCGGGGAAGCTCTGTCCTGAGCCGGGGTGTGCCCAGGTCTGCAGGACCTCAGCCTTGGGGTCACGACTCGTAGGGACAGGAAGGTTGGCTGTCCCTGGGTGACACGCTCGGCTCTGAGCTGGTAGCGAGAGACCCCGTCCAGGGAACAACGGACAGCAAGTAGCTGCTAGACCCCAAGCCCTTGTCCAACACTGCAAATGCCAGCCAGGAGATGGGAGCAGCTGCTGTGGGATTTGCCAGAGCAGCGCTGATTTTGGGGAGGGGTTTTGACGCATCTCTCCTCCTTTTCACCCTCGTGAGCCTGCCTTGGAGGTGGCAGAGGGCTCTTGGCTCTGCTGGGTGGTTCGCTTTTGGCTCTCGGACGTCTCCGCCTGGCACAGCAGCCACCGCATCGCTGGCGAGGATGCCTGCAGCCAGCCACCCCCTGCACTGATGGCCAAGCCATTCCCAGCACTGACCTCCCTGAGGATGGTTACTTTACTCTTCAACCCTGAGCCCAGGGCAGCTCAAATCTGGGAGAGGAGGAAGAGGGAGACAGCGGAACCGATCCCCTAGATATGAGCTTGTGCCAGCCCCAGAATAGGCAGGGGTCAGCCTTTTGTCCCCCTCCTTATGCAATCGTCTGATGTCCTTAGGCTCCTAGCCCTGGCACCAGGGACGTTTGACCCTGGAGGTTGAAATGCACCATCCAAACGCTTAAGAAACCTGGCAAATTTGGCCCAAATTGTGACTTGCATTTCTGTCTTGCAGACCATCCTGTTTTCTCCTCTGCGGAGCCAAGGGACCTCTACACACCTCATCTCATGGCACAGGCCCTCCTAACACAACAGAAACCACCGTGGCTCCCAGGAGGTATCACAGGCTCCATCCGTGCTGCTCCAGCAGAGCAGCCCACAGAGGCTCTGTGTCCTCTGCTCCCCAGAACCTCCCACCACATCTGTCCCAGAGCTGCTGGTGAGCAGCTTGCGCCTGGGGACACTGCCATCTGGACCTCCTGGGACCTCCTGCACCAGGAAGGGCTTCAGGATTTGGCCGCAGCGGGCAGCAGCCGTGGAGGGAAACATGGCCAGGACCACCCCGCGTGGTAGCCCAGCCTCTGCCACCCTGCGAAAAGGGGAGCGTGGAATGGAGGACACAGAGGAGATGACAGTTCCCCTGGGCCCTGCTCATTGCGAGTGCCGGGGTGGAGTTTGGACCTCCAGCTTTGCAGATGCTCTTCTGAGACACTTTGGATGTTCCCTGAACCTCCTCCTTCTACTAATTTTCATTATACTGGCTGCTGTTCAAACTAATAATGACAGGGGGAGGAATAAATGCTAAGCAGCAGCCTGTCATCCTTCATGAGGTGTTCTCAGTGGACGCTGGGCCAGACAAGCAGCTGGCCCAGAGCCATGCCAGCCAAGTGGGTGCAGGCTGCCGTGCCACATCATTGGCCACCAACGGGCTCTGGGCTGGTGCGTGTGTGCGTGAGAGCGTGTGCAAGCGCTCAGGTCTCCTTTTTCTTCCCCTCTCTGTCTCCTTTTATTCACCTTCATAAAACATAGGAAGTTCAAGCCATTCATTTTGCTATTTGTGTCTCCCTCCCCACGCCCCGGTTCCCTCCCTTGCCCCCTGCAGCCTCTCAGCTCACTGCTTGCCCAGCATCCTTGACCCTGAGAAGTCTGGTGTGTATGCACTTCCCTTTTGGCCCATGGAAAGCGCCACTCTGAACTGGTGCCTTGATAAGTCTGCTGTGGGAAGGCAGGGGCTCCTGGGCTCTCACACAGGGCTTTCCCATGTAGCATTTCCTATGCTGTCCCTGCTCGCCAGCGCGATCTCCAGACCAGGGCGGTGGGGAAGCTCTCCGGATGGCGGTGCCCCTCCGTGGCAGCAGGTCTGTCCTCCTCGGGCTCTCGTGACTCGCTCTGTGTCAAAAGCCACGGCGCGTGGAGGGAGGCATCCTCCCGAGGAGGAGGAGGAGGATGGTTAGCTTCTCATGGACTAACGTGGCACCTCTCAGCTCACCCACAGTAAAGGATTGCAAAGGGCTTTGACCCGCCAGCCCCTTCCTCGCAGCGGTTTTGCAAACAGAGCTCTGATATTGTCTCCCGCAGAGTTTGGGATCGATGGGACTTGTGTCCTGCCTGCAAAGGAGCAAGCACATGGCAGGGCAGCCAGGGCTGGGACCGAGACCTCAGAGGGGCTGGAGACATGGATCAACTGGCAGAGAGGGAGGCAGGAGAGGCTCAGCGAGGAGGGCTGGGGCAGCACAGAGGGGCCTTTTCTCAGAAATACCCTCCCCTGAGCTGCCCTGCCAAAGCACACGGCCCTGGGCGTTTCAGCCGTAGGCTGGGGGCCGCGGCAGTGCCTCCATCACCACCATCATGGGGACACAAGGACAGTGCCCACGCTGTGGCTGCGCCGACACACACCTCCCGCTGCCCACCAGCGAGGGAGAGGCTGAAATCCAGGCAGCGAACAGGCAGCGTTTGGCCTCCTCCATCCATGGCCGGAGCGAAAGCTGCTTCGGCACGGCTGCAGGGAGCTGTGCGGGGCAGGTTCCCCCCCACAGCAAGGGCACCCATGATCTAAAAGCTGCCGGGGCTCCCAGGACCGGGGCTGGGTTCGTGTACCTGAGGGGGCTGCTGGGTGAACTGGGAGGACTGGGAGGAAGAGTCTGCATGGCCGAAGTCAGCAGGGCAGGCGGCTGCACCGCAGCGTGCCGGAGTCGAAGGCAGCGTGCTCCCTGCCTCACTGCCTTCATCACTCCCTTTGCAACCCCCTGGACACCCCTTTGCCCTGTGCTAACTGCATGGCGAGGCCGAGAAGAGCCAGGTCACCGGGGTGTTGCCATGCCCTCTGCTCTCCAGCTCTCCCCGCAGCGATGGGACCGCAGATAAGAGCCTTCTCCCGCTTATCGCCCCATCGGCAGTGCTGCAGACGGCTCAGCTGCCCCACCGCCGAGCACCGAGCCCTGATCTCATCAGCGCACCGCACACTTGCAGCTCGAACAATAACCTCCTTCCCTGCCCGACACAATTCCCAGAAATGCACAGCCTCCTGCTAAAGCCTCCCTGGGGGAAAACATGCCAGCCGGCCTGTCGGCACCAGCACGGACATCGCTGCCAGCCGCTGGCGAACACAGCCTGCTGCGTCCCCGGCAAGGAGGCACCTCTGAAAACAAGGGTGTGCTGGGTGGGGTGGAGGGAGCGGAGGGAGAGGCCGAGCTGGAGTCCTTGGGGCCATCCTTTAGCTGGATGTGCTCAGGAAGTCCCTCTCCCTCCGGGTGTTGGCGGCCAGGCGCCTTGCCCCGTCCCAGCCACCCCGTTCGCAGCCCTGCTTGGCTGCCACCACCCTGCCTGCTCCAAACGCCTGCTGGGTTCACAAAGGCTTCTTTCTCATGGGGCCAGGAGGCAAAATCAAGCCCCAGCTGCCCAGACTGGAAGGGCAGAGGCAGGACTCATGGCCCCCCTCACCCCAGCGGACCCCCAGCCCGGGGAGGCTCTTCTGCATCTCACAGCATCACCGAGCGCTTGAGTCTGCTGGAGCTTTCCCTCAGCACATTTGAGTAATCTCTGTTGCTGCTTCCAGATGGAATATTTGGACACCTGGGCAGGCACGGCTGGATGCTCAGGCGGGTATTTACCCTGCCCCAGCTGAGCTGGGAGTGGGAGAGGCCCAGGCCAGCAGCTGGCACTGCCGTCCTTTCTCCATGGGCTTCCTCTGGGGCTCGCCAGCCTGTCTGCCCCACACATGTGTCTTGCTGGGGCCAAATGTGCCATCTAGGGAGGTGCAGCAGCAGCCCTGCCTGCACAGGCAGGGGCACGACAGCACAGCGGTGCTGGAGCGGTGCAGGCTGCGGCCAACGCACGTCGGGGTTTTCTTCCCTTCAGATCCCGCAGCGATGCAGCAGACACGCCAAATCCCCATGCAAAAGGTGCAACGCCAGCACCGTCCCACACACGTGGATGGGGAGCAGCACCCGGCACAGAGGAGCGGCTGGGATGCCAGCGCGGGTGCAAGGCAGCCACGCGGTGCTGCCGACGGTGCGGGAGGGCCAGCCTCGTGGTGTCCCTGACACAGGAGGGCCAGCTTCACGGCGTCCCTGCCGCGGGGTGCATTGTTCTCAAAAACACATGGGGAAGGCCGAGGAGGACAGACTCGCTGGCTGCGTCGGGCTTCCTGCCTCCTGGCCGCGACTGCTGCCTGACATCATTGCTCCCGGTGGGAATGGCCGCCCCAGCCCCGCTCGGCCCCTGACAGCAGCCGATAAGTTCCTGACCTCCTGCCTGGCTTTCCAGCGCCATCCAGCCCCACCATGGTGTGGGGGCTTTCGTGTTCACTGTCCCCCTGCCACCATGGCACAACAGCTGGCAAACATGCATCTTCTTCCTCGCCACCACAGGCATGGCCGAGGCGATGCTCCCCGTCACCTCGCCATCCACCTCCGAGGGTGCGGGGATGGCACCGTGTCTTGGTGCCCCATCTGCTGACCACCCCTTCCCTGCCCTCTGTGAGGAGGGTGGCTGGAGACCTTCCGTCTTGCCCTTTGGGTCCTGCATCCCTTAAGCACCCTCTCTGTGCCCTCGCCGGTGTGTGGCATCACAGATCAGGACCTTGCCTGGGTCCTGGGGCACGGCACAGCACCGGGGCTGGGGCAGGCAGAGCCACGGGCATGTGGCAGCCCCACGGTGCCATTTCGGAGGGGCTGCTGCCCTGGGCAGGACGGTGCCCCCATCCCACTCATCCTCCCATCCCACTCATCCACCCGCATATCCAACCCAGCCCGGGAGTCTGTTCTCCAAAAATCCTCCATTTGGATTGACAGGGGCCCGGGAAGGCTGAGGAGGAAGAGCGTGGGGGGATGCAACACAGGTGTCGGAAGGATGCTTCCCCCTGCGAAACACACGGGTGCGGCATGGCCCCCGTGCACCAGCCCCAGCCAGCGTGGAGGCACCGATCTTCTCCCCGCCATCCTTTTATCTGCCCAAATGACAGCAGGGACTGGGTGCAGCATGTGCCGAATCGCCCATCCGCCCCGCGCGCACCGGCGTGGGCTTTTTCATATATACAGGCTTTGTAGTGAGAGGGCGTAGAGGGATCCCACAAGCCTCTGGTTGTCGCTGCGGCAGCCTCCCTCGCCCCACAACCCCTGCTCGGTCATTTACAGCCACGACGTTTTTCCCTGGGTGACTTCTCACAAGCCGGCAGAGCACGACCTTGGGCTGATGCGCTGCAAACCTGCCTCCTGCCCTTGCCCAAACCCGCTGCCATCAGCACTTTGCTGCAGCTGCTTCCAGCGCTGCTCTAAGAGTTTTTCCTTGCAGCCTAAACCCCCCCCGGCTCCATCCTTCTGGCTCCAGCCCACTGGGGATGGAAGGTTTCTCCTTCCCGAATACAAATATAACTGTAATCTGCTAAACCCCGCTGTTGATCCCGACTGCATCCTCCTGTCCTGAGCTTTCCTACAGTGCGTCTTTTATACCGGTAATAGCACCAGGCTCCTTCTCCCATCATTGTTGACTCGACAATGAAAACTGTTTGTATTATTGTGTCCCCGAAGCTTTGCCAATAGCACATGTGTCCCGAGCTGATAGCAACAGGCTTTGGCAAGGCTGCGGCTCCATCAGATAAGAGCCTTTAACCTTATTTCTCCAGCTCGAGCACGCCACGAAGGGCTGTTCTGTCGTGAGCCTTTGCTTATCCTTCCCGTGCGTTTTCAGATCCGAGCAAGGCTGAACGGGCCAAGTGAGAGGGGTCGTCAGGAGGAGGGCAGAGGTGGAGGTGTTCGGGGCGAGCAGCCTGGGAAACAGCCTCGGCTTGGGTGAGAGAAGAGCTCTGGAGGGAGATGGAAAGATAGAGCCGCTTTCCCAGGCAATTTAAGGGCTAAATGCGCGGCCGTCCCCTGCCTTCCTCGGGGACCCGCTCCACCCCGCCGTGCTCCACCTTGGCCCGGCTCCCACGCACAGCAGGAGCGAAGTGGAGGAGAAACGCTGGAACCCGGAGGCCCTCGCACTCTGCCGGTTGGCCCACGAACAAAGCCTTTCCCTGAGAGCCCTTCTCCACCGCCTCCCTCCTGCCCCCGGCCCCCTGCACCCCGCCAGCCACAGGGATCCCTGGCATCGGCGCAGCCTTCATCCCTGGGGGTCCACGTCATCCTCCTCCTCCCACCCTGCACCAAACTCCCCCGCGGTTGCTTGCGGCATCCCCAAGCCCCAGCTCTGCTGCTGGGGGATTTTGCTGCTGTTTTCCCTGAGCTGCAGCACAAAGGATGCTCTGAAATCGAAAAGTGAAGAAAAAGATGCTGCCTGTGGCAAGCTTTTAAATCTCATTTTTAGACCAACTTATGGGGG
Organism: Balaeniceps rex; assembly: GCA_013401315.1. Taxonomy (NCBI): domain Eukaryota; kingdom Metazoa; phylum Chordata; class Aves; order Pelecaniformes; family Balaenicipitidae; genus Balaeniceps; species Balaeniceps rex. The sequence goes on from VYZW01043889.1 coordinate 375,113, forward strand.
CGATGTCACAGTTCTTGGGGTTTTGAGCTGCAAATGCAGCACGTTCATGCTTATTTCCATTCCCTTAAAGTCCCCAATACAGCACTGAAAAGCAAAAATTGTTCCTCTGCTTGCAGGGAGGGAAAGCTCTCAGGCCATGTTCTTTATTCTTAGTAGTATTATTGTCATGATTATTATTATTGTTCTCTTCAGGAAAGAAGCACTCTGTCAAAATTACCCTGATACATCCTGCCCTTTGCTGGGGAGATTGTTGTCTCTAAAGGGCCTGAGGAGAGGCTGGGCTGCCCTGTGCCCTGCACAGCACATGGGGAAACTGAGGCACAGAGCCACGGCAACATCTACCCCTCTCTGAGCCAAAACTCCTCTCTTGCGCTTGGATTTGGCACTGAGGGTTTCCCTGTCTGTATGCAGGCGAGGTTGCTCTCAGCAACATCCTCACCCTTTCTGTTGGGCGGCGAAAGCCTTGGCAAAGCAGGGGTAGCCATGAGACCCCATGTGCAAGGAGGTGGGCTGCGAGCTTCGGCAAAGGTTGTTGGTGCCAGAGATGCTGCAAAGGGCTCCCCTTCCTCCAGAGATGCTGCAAAGGGCTCCTCTTCCTCCAGGGATGCTGCGAAGGGCTCCCCTTCCTCCAGGGATGCTGCAAGGGCTCCTCTTCCTCCAGGGATGCTGCAAAGGGCTCCCCTTCCTCCAGGGATGCTGCAAAGGGCTCCTCTTCCTCCAGGCCTGGCTGGGGTGATGCTCAGAAACCAGGCAACCGCCTCCCCAGGATCCTGTGAGCAAACTGGCCAGTGCATGGGAAACCCGAGCGGAAAGAGCCGGGTTCAGGGGCTGCAGACGAAGCGGGAAGAGGGGAGAGAGGAGCGCGGTGCAGCCAGCAGCCATCTGCCATCTGCCATCTGTGGCGGGCCGGTGAGGTAATGCCTCGCACTAAGTTAAAACATGTCGGGAGCCACAGCAGCTCTTGAGAACAGCAAACCTTTCCCAGATGGAGACGTCCTGTGCTGCTGCATCAGCCCTCCCGGCGAGGGAGAGGATGGGCCACCCTCCTGCTGCCAGCGTGGGGCTCAGTGGGTGCAGGGGTGCAGCCGGCCGCCCCCTCTCCCCTGCTCGCCTGCTGCTGCAGTTTCATTTTAGGGAGCAGAGAGGCAATAACCAGCTCAGCCCTTGCTGACGAGCTCCTGAGGACTGAGATGCAAAGCGGCGGCGGTGTGATCGCTGTGTTGCCTTCCTTAATTCCCCTCCTCTCCCCTGCTTGAAAGTGGCATCCTCATCCGCGATGTAGCACAAGCCCATTTATCCCTGGTACTTTCAGACGAATGATGCTGGAAGAGCAAGGGATGAGCAAACACCCAGCGGGGTGCGGAGGTTGGGAACCTGGATAGCAGAGCCCCGGCGAGAAAGGTTTCTGCAAAAGGGGACCGGCACTTTCCCGGGGGGGCACGTCGTCTCCTGGCAGTCCCCAGCGTGGAGAGCTGTTGCTGTTGGAGGAAAGCAGGGGACACGGTCACCGAGACCACGGGTGAGGGTTCACTGCTCCGTGGAGAGGGGCCACGGTGGAGCTGCACCCGGCCGTGGTGCTCGTGGGCACGCGTGGCTGCAGGGCCACAGAAGGGCAGCCCTGACCCACCTTCCCAAAAAATCCAGGCTCATAAATCCTCCTAATCGCTGTTTTCCTTTCCCCAGCACCCAAGAGGAGGTCGGGCGGCCCGGAGCAGCGAGCCTGGGCATGCAGAAACAGCAGGATCCCGGTTCTTGGCTGCATCTCCTGCACAGACACCAGCGAGCAGCATCTTCTGCCAATTCGAGTGATGGAAGCAGCGAATAACCCCGGCGTGCCCAGGCTCTGCACAGCCCAACTGTCGGCCAGCTGCCTGTTCCTGGGAGGACGCAGTGCCACAGGCAGAGCGCGTTTACTTGCTATAATCGAGAAAAGAAATTGTGCCGATCGGAGCAGCTGAATGGCAGCCAAATCTGCTTCTCGGCGGCTTTTCTACACTCTGTATTCATGTATTTGGCATGAGTAGCTCTGCATTGAGGTAATTCATTAATGCTGAACCAAAAATGTGTTTATGGGAGTCTTGAAATAGTTGGTAGAAGTGTAAGACTTTCCTTCCTAAAAGCCTGGGCTCGCTCTGTGATGGGAACCAAGTATTAAAGCAACGACTGCCGCCGCAATCAGCTGCCGGGGAAGCGACTCCAGCCAGCGCGCACACGCGTGCCCCGAGCACACCCGCCCCGTGCGCCCCGGCACACTCAGCGCTCCTTGTGCACCGCACCGTGCCGAGCCGAAGCCTTTCCCCGGCATTAGCCCGGCTGTAAGCACTGTGGGTGGGATTTGCAGCAGCTTCACTCACGCTCAGGGCGTGGGGGCTGCATCCCGGGTTTCGGGGGGAGCGGGTCAGGGAGCAAACATGGGGTGATGTGGCTGGAATTGCGGCACCCCGAGCTGGTGGGACCATCACCGGAGAGCCAGGGCTGTGCAGGAAGGGGCCGTGGCAGGGCAAAGGCAGGGGAAGGGGAGGCAGGACAGCCCTGCTGAGGACCAAGGGCTCCGGCCACCGCCCGGGGAGGCTGTGACGGCTGTGCCAGCGTGGAGCGAACAGCTTTTTCGGGTTAGCTGTGGGTTTTGCTGCTCGCACAATGGGTATTGCTGTTGTCGTTCCAGTTATAATCCTGCATAAACAAGGCTGACCTCTGGTTATTGAAAAGAGCTGAAACAGAAAGACAACTTTCTCCGCTTCCTCGGATGCGGTGCCTGATTGCCGGGCTTGGCCGGCGCGGTCCGCGCCGCACTCCCAGCTCAGCCCCGCAGCCGTCGGGGACCTGCTGGCGTGGGTGGCAGTGGGCAGAGTGGCAGCGATCACCCGGGCCAGCACGCTCCCAGGGCAGAGAGCCACTGTGGCCCAGGGCACCTTCCACTGCCCCAGTGCCCTTCACTTGTCAGATGGAGCTGGAAGCCAAGAAAAGGAGCAAATGAGCAGAAAACGGCTGAGCCAGCCCTTCCCGGGGCTGGAGCTGACCATGACCACCCGTTCTCCGCCTGCCCTGACTCGGGTGGGAAAGAGTCTGGTCCCTGGCTGGGGACACGGGGGACGTGTCACCCTTGCACAGGCACGCGGCTGCTGCCAGGATGCTCCTAAGACAGATGTCGTACCGCGTCTGCCGGCGCCTGGCAGCACCCGGCCAGCTTGCTCGGTGCTTGCCAGCTCTGCCTGACCGACTGAACTCTTTGTGCACAAGGAAGCCAGGCGCTGAGCTGGGCCCTGGACAAAGGGAGGCTCCGGCGAAACACAGAGTGTTTCCCAGCAGATGACTTCAGCCTCCCGGCAGGGCTCACACACAGCCCCGGCCCCGAGTCCTTTGCTCTCCAGGAAGCGCCTTTCTTCGGGAAGCCTTTGTTCCAGCAAGGCTGCAGCGGCCCCGGCCCCGGGGGAGCCCGCGGGACCCGCCGGCGCGGAGGCACCTCTTGGGGCGCCGGGTGAGCCGCCGGCCCGGGCATCCCACGGTGGCACCGAGCAGCCCTGCGTGGGTCACCCCGCTCCCCTCGGCCGTCCCTGGTAAAGGGCATCTCCTTCGGGACGAAGAAGTGGGTGCGGGTGTAGGTCACGTCCATCCCGCCTGGCCGCACCGCTCTGGGTGCCTGTGCGGCGTGGTCTAAAGATCATTATTAGCTGTAACGAGTAAGAAATCTCTTCATGCGAAATACCTCATTCATCCGATCGGACACACCATGGCACCAGCCCCACACCGGTAATTGCATGGTGATTAATTCATTAGCGGCGTGAACACATCTAGAAGCAAGGCTGGTCTGTGTGAGTGAGTGAAGAAGGCGCTGGCCACCGCAGCACCGGGGACGGATCCTGCCCCTGCCCCTGCCCCGCTGACTGCTCCCCTTGTGCCTTGCACCCTCTGCAAAATGAGAATAAAAAGCAATTTTCCCATCACAGTTCGGGGCTTTGCTGCTGTGCTGCGACGGCCCTGCCAGCACCCACCTGCCGCCTCTGTAACCTGGATGCAAATTTGGGGGTAAATCCCTTGGATTTGGTTGCACAGCCCCTAGCCCAGCCAGGGGCTCCTGTGCCCACCCGCAGCCATCAGCAGCAGAAATAACCATCGGGCTCAGCCAGCAGCGCTCGCTCTTACCTTCTTGCCATCCCCACCACCCCCCCTTCGAGCCCCCAAATCCCCGAGACCCCTTGGGATGGTGCAGGTGGTGCCGCATCTATTTTTAGGCGGGTGGGAGCTCGGCGTCAGACCTGGCTGGGAGGAATAACCGGCAGCGAGAGGCACGGGCTGGGGGCGGGGAGGGAAAATGCCTTTGTGCTGGGGAGCGGAGGCTGCCGTCCCCGCCACGCTTCCTCTCTTAGGTGTGGTGCTGGGCTGCGCGGGATGCTAGGAAGGGAAACCGGGGGCCGGGGTGGGGGTGGCGAGCCGCCAGCCCAATAAAACTTGGGGGGGGATATAAAATAAAATTAAAAAAAATATATACAACTCCTGAGGCTGTGTGCTGGGCCAGGGTCCAGCTCGCCCGACGCCAGGCCTGGCGAGGAGGGCGCGGGGAGAGGTCACCCAGCTGGCGCGCACGCCGATCTTATCTCTGCCCAGGGATGTCCAGCGCTTCCTCCCCGCACGCCGCCGCAGATGCGGTCGGTGAGGAGCCGGGGCCGGGGGCTCGCCAGCGCCCCGTGCCCCATCCCCGTGTCCCTGGGGCAGCGGGGCGAAGGGAGGGGTTGTGCTGCGGGGGTTTTGTGTGTCCCCCCTCCAGGAAAGCTGAGCTGGGCACAGACCCTGCACGCTTCACCCCGCAGCCCGGCTGGGCGTGGGTGCTTTCCCTCTGCCCCGAGAGGGTTTCTGCTTTCCCTCTCTGGGGCAGATGCTGGCTGTGGGGAGGGGGAGTGAAGTGGTGGGGCATTGCCCACACAGCCAGGCGGTGGGGCCCCCCCATACCCTCCTGGGCTTGTCCAGGCATTTTTGGGTGCTTTGCACCCAGGCATTTTTGCACCCAGGCACTTTTGGGTGGTTTGCATGCTGCTCCATCCCCCCTCACAGCTCTCCATCCCCTCCCTCCCTGCTTCGCAGCTCTCATCCCTCCTCCTCCAGCAGCCGTACCCTTCCTTTCCCCCTCCGCCACCCTCCCTGGCTCTTCCCCCCCATCCCTGCACCGGGATGCGGCACCAACGGCAATGCACTGCAAGGCAGGGTTTGCACCGCATGCGTGCTCTGAGGTTGAAGCGCCCGGCTTTGCTCCATGGGCAGAGGAGGTCCCAAACTACCCCAGCGCAGCAGGGACGGCAGCACCGCTCTGATCCCCCGCCCCACGCCGCCCCTGCGTAAGGGAAGCATCACGAGCCCGCTGCCATCCCGTGCGGAGGAGGCCCACGCTTGGAGCGGTTGCACGAAGCAAACGTGGAGGGCATGAAGTTCTGCATCTGCCTCCCCCTGGGAGGGTTTGCCCCAGCTCTTAGCATTGTTTCCCGGGCTGGAAAAAATCTGAGCTGCCCCCTCTCCCGCCGTGCTGCAGCTCATCCCCACCACGTCCCAAATGCCAACTGGTGGCACCAGGTCCAACCCTGGATCCGGGGCAGTTCTGAGCCCGCCCGGAGGCCAGGGATGCTGCTGGGGCCACGTGGGAGGCCACGGGGTGGATGTGGCCAGGGAAAGCGCCATGCGCTTGGCCGAAGCCTGGGAGAAGGGCCAGGATCGGCAGCGGGGGGATGTTCCTGGGACGTCCCCAGCAGCTTCCCAGTCCAACTGCCCCGAAGGCTGCTCACTTCACCCCACAAGCAGCCTCAGGCCCTGGGCTGGGGGCCCCCAGCTCCCCCCAGCACCCACCTTTCTGTTCCCGGGGCAGGGGCAAAGAGCCAAAGCCTCCAGCGGCTCGGGGGCTCGGCTCTGGGCGGCGGCACGCGGCTGCTCCTCCGGCGTGGCGATGCTCCGGCACCCTCCTCGGCTGTATGGCCGGGGCAGCAGCGGGGAGAGCAGAGAGGAGGCTCCTTGCAGCCGTACGGGCTCTCCCGTGGACTGGTGCTGATTTGCTCTTGCAAAATATTAATAAGAGGCTCCAGGAACATGAAGGAAATCTAGCCCGAAACCTCTGTCGCTCCTGGCTAGCGATTGAAGAATAAGTGAGACAAGATTTTTTTTTTTTTTTTTTTTTAAGGCCTTTGTTTTGTTTAGGGTTAACAGCAGATCAGCTTTTTCAAATCACTTCCAGACACACAGAAACCATGGCATGCAATACCCCACCGCTGCGAGGAGGCTGGGAGCTGGGCTCTTGCGCAACCCGCCGCCCCAAGTCTTCCTAGCGCTGGGGTTTGTGTTTCAGGCTGGGGTCTCCGGGCAAGTCCCCAGCCAGAGGGGGCTTGGTGGCAGATACCCGGAGCTGGGGCATCTTTCACGTGTAAACCCGATTGCCTGGCGGGTGTCAGGAGCAGGGAGGGTGTGCAAGCAGATCTCCTCGCTTGCAAATGCGCCCCGTGGAGTTCATAACTCCTCCGCGCCAAGGGCAGGAAGGACCTTCAGACCACCTGGCCTGGCTCTTGGCACGGCAAACCTCTGCTGGACCACAGCCGAGTGAGCAGAGCGGTGACCTGGCAGTGGGGGACGTGCTGCTTCTCCGCAGCTGCTGATGGCAGCGTGCCGTGGGTATGCTGCCGTGCCCACGGTGCGTGCGGCAACGGCACGGCCATGCCAGCCCCAGCAGTGCAGCTCGGGAGGCAGGTTTTAGCCGCAATCACCCGGCTGCCGGTGAACCCACCATTCCTCAGCAGTCCCTAGGCTGACAGTCTGGAAACGCATTTCTTTTCATGTGAACAGTGCTTAAAAGCAAGGAGCTGTTTCTCCCCCCAGCACTGAAATTCCCACCAGAAAATTGCTGGGGGAAGAGGGCTCACCCCTGCCTTCACCCCAGGGCTGCTCCCGACCCCAGATGGGGAACGCTGGCCAAAACACACACACGAAATAAGTCATAAGAAAAACAAACGCAAAGCCCCAAGCATCCCTGTCCGCCTGCAAACAGGCAAATCTCAACACTTCCCTGCTCGGCGGGGCTGCGGGAGGCACGGGCAGATCGCAAGTAGCCAGAAAAGGGGCTTGGAAAGAAAGGAGGAAGGAAGGAAAGGAGGAAAGAAGGAAGGAAGGGAAGAAGGAAAGAAGGGAAGAAGGAAAGAAGGAAGGAAGGAAAAGGCAGAGAAAAAATTAATAACCCTTCTCCTTGGAAGAAAGGGAACTGGGCAGCAGCGTCCACACCGGTCCCAGCCCGGCCCTCCCCGGGTGGCTCTTCCTGCTGGTGCCTGGGGACGCCCCCCTTCCTCCTCCTCCTTCTCCTCCTCCCCCTCATCTCCTCCTCCTCCTCCTCCTCCTCTCCCTCTCGTCCTTCTCGTCCTCCTCCTCCTCCTCCTCCCCTCCGCCCCGCTGATTGGTCCAGCCCGGCTATATTTTGCCCCTTCCAGCCCAGCATCATCCCAAAAGTTTTTTTTGGGGGGAAAGGGGGAAAAAAAAATAAAAGAGAAAAAAAAAAAAGAACAGAAACGAAAACAAAACAAGCCGACCCCAAATCCCCCCGAAGCGCAGGCGAGGGAGGCGAACGGCGGGGCTGCTGCTCGGCGGCTGCTGGACCCGGTGGGACGCGGCGGGACCCGGTTCTCTCTCCGGCACCCGGTCGGGTCGGACACAAAGTGCTGTCCAGCTGGAATGAATATATCTGAGTCTAACT
>VYZW01043903.1:0-10226 GCA_013401315.1 Balaeniceps rex
AGGAGGAAAATTAACTCTGTCCCAGCTGAAACCAGGACAGTTCAGCACTCAATACTACTGCTAAATTATCAAATGAGTAACTATTTGTAGCTCTTGGTTTACAAACTGACTTATGCTTCAATTCAAAGACATCTAGAAACAACATGCGAAATGCAACACTTCTGTTAGAATTAGAAGCTCATCCGATTTCCTGGTGCTGCAATCCAGTATGTATCTCAGAGAAAAAAAAAGAAAACTGAAATAACAATGGGATAGCAAACCTATGAATAAGGGAGATAAAAAGAAAGCAAGCGGAACAAGTGAACAACAGAAGGGTTGTGAATTACAGGGGAGGCTGGTAGCAACCACTATATTTAGGCTGCCTATCACTCCCTGTTATGAAAGATGCTTCTTAGTAAAAGGTCACAAGCATCAGCACTTCCACTTACTGCAGCAGGCCTTTGAAATTCAGCAGGACTAAAAAGCCTTCAGGCTCAAGAAGTACTTTTGCTTTGTCCCAGGAAACTCCAGTCTGGTTTAGCTGAATTCTCAAGCGATCACCACTGTCCTTCCCTTTCCCAGGCTGCTCAGGGGCATGTACCTCTGCAAGGACAGCGCTCCCTCCCCCAACAGTCCTGTACTCCACGTGGACTATAGGTGGGAAGGTGTAGGAGCAGAGTTATGTCTTCCTAACTCTTCATGACAATCTTTTTAAGACCTAGCACTGCTGGCCTTCTTCCTTGCTTCTTGGCCGTCATATGGAACAGGAGAACCACAACATGAGGGACCTCACAGGAAAGGCCGCCTCTTCCCTGAACAAACCTTTGATTCCTGCCTGTCCCCACAGGTCCTCTCTGTTTGGATCAGACCTTCTCTCACTAGCAAGTTGTGTATCCATCTCTAACTCAAGTGGTTTTAGTATGTGGAGCAGTACTGAAAAATCATGGTCAAAACCCTGATAAAGATGGATATGGGAATTATTACTAACGCATGTAATGGAAATTTTTTTTAACCTTTCCAAATTTTTTTAAAGTTGTTGCATACAAAATCTACTTAAAGCAGCAGTATTTAGCTTGTAAAATTCAGCATCTGAGAAAGTTAAGCAGTGGCAGATTTATATGGCACTATTTCAGCCCTTTTGTGAATGCATATTATGAAAAGTCTTGATCAAGTACCATTTTCTGCACAGCTGAATCCAACTACTCAATAATCTAAAACAAGCTTATAAGGACAACAAACATACTCCAATCATATTTTCAAGCTCTTCTGTACAACCAGAAAGGATTACTATTAAAATTACTTATTTCTCTCACAATCGGGTGATTGAAGAACTACATCAAATATTAAGAATTTAGCTGTAAAATCAGCAGAGGTGATAATAAGGGAGAGGATTTTGGGGAGAGGCGTCATCCTAACTTTCCATTCTGTGCCAGGTCACCAAAGGAAATCTTCAAAAGATTACATTCATAAGAGAATATATTACACAGATTATATTGCACAGGACTGGTATTTCCCACCTTTCCCGTCTCTGAGTTTGCAAGTGTTCTTTTTAGGGTGCTCTCACTGCTTTTGACACATTAACAATCCCATACAGGAAAAGGCCTGTGTTTTTAAAGCAATGATTATTATTCAGGTATTTAAACCCAAATCTGACAATCACATCCCAACTCTGGCAACATCTAAAGTGTTTAAAGTATCATATATGCCCAGGCTTGCCCTTCTGCCCTTGCACAGAACTGCTTCAAAATGTAAATGTACTGCTCAGCTGCTGACTTGCACAGCAGTTCCCACAGGAGCGCCTTCTTGATGTGGCAGAGGCTTTCGAACTTCACACAAAATTCAGGGTTTTTTCCTTCTAAAACAAAGCTGAGCAGTAGTTGCTTTTGTTTCATGTCATGGCATAGTGGTCAGGGCCCCCAGGAAATGGCTGACCCTGGGCAGTTATCCCTCTGACCGAGGGGGATTCAGAGCTACCTTCCAGGAAAAGACCTTGTGCATCCACCTACAGGCTGCTGTGCATGGATCCGTGGCTTCCACTCTTCCTGCTGAAGGCCGCTAGCTCCTGCAAAGCACGTGCCTACCTTGGACGCAACTCTTCCCCATCCTGCATTTAGACCCAACTGTCTAAAGCAGGATTTTGGATTCCATTCCCAAAGTCATGCACTTATGAATTGAACATTGAATAGCCCTACGATATCATGCTTGACTCCTTCATTGCAATTGGCCCAGCATGGAAAAGTTAAGCTCTGATCACAGTTAAAATCTCCGCAGTGAGAGATAATCACTGTTATAGTTTGGGCTGAAAGCAGGTGTTCTTTTTTCTCCATTTTACACTCAAGGAGAAAAAAGAGACCCCAAGCCAACATAGCTACATTTGATGCCTCAGAGATTTTACAAGCAGAATATACTATAGTGGCACACTTTTTTAATTATTATTTTCAATTATGCTTTTGGAGCTTTGTACAAATCCTTTTACTAGCTATCTAATGTTTGTATTAAAGGCCAGGAAGGAAGCTGAGTTTGAATGCAACACGTTAGCACCCTCAGGCCACTGGTTAATCTAGTAATCAGCCATGTGGATGCCTATAGAAATTAATTATAATGGTAGGAAGCTCCATTCTCAAAGTTGAATGGTCAATTATCCGTCACAGCTGCTTTATAATTCAGGCTTCCAAAGCTGGCAATTCTTACACAGCTATTCAAGCAAAGGAAAATAGTAAAGGTCATGTAACTAAACATTAGAGATTCTGTATTTATTATTCTGAACATCAGTGCAAAGCCACTACAGAATACAACACATTAATTTTCAATATTAACCTTGTTTGCTTTCAGCTCCTTGAAGAGGCGATTTGGTTCTGTACGCCTCAGGATTTCTGATTAAAACGGGTCTTATTTAAATGGCATGTTATGTAGACCGTATGTCTGTATATAGACCAGGGCAAGGCTGGCTGTTGTGTTGCATCCTGCCACCTCTTGCCACTGACATGGGGTTAGGAATACTCTCCTCCCAGAGGAGCCCTCCAAGAGGAAAAAACAAACTACTACCATGAAATCTCCTTCAAATACTTACATATTGTTTCACCCAGTTTCTGAACTGTTTGAAGATCCCCTTGCAGAAGTTCTGGAAGCTATTTAAAACTGGTTTTTAAGAGTCAGCCGAGTCCTACATCCTAAACACAATTGCTGTTGCTGAAGCAAGTCAGCAGAGACCGTGGCTTGATTGTGCTGCTCAAACTTGAGGCACATGCATCTTCTCCTGGCTCAGTTCTTCCCTACTTGCTTTATTAGCACTGCACTGCACGATAGCAGTGGGAGTCTCCTGGCAAACTGGTTAGTGTTTAATTGAGACAGAGGTACCAGATAACACAGGGGTTAGGCAAAGAGCCTGCATTACTCAGAAATTGCCCTCTCTTTCTTCAGGAGATCTCCCCGTGTGGAAGAATTAGCACTGCTAATTGACATTGTAAACAAACACATTTGCTTACAGTTTTTATACAGATAGAGGGAAGCCCAGACAGAGAAAAAAAAAATGAAGGCAAAGAACTAGCAAGCTCCAGCAACACTGAAGGAAAGCAGCCTCTGTCTAAAAGCAGCAGCAGCATGGAGTATCAAATGTACAGAGCAGGAAAGTGCCAATCCCCAAAACCAGGTACATCCTGGAAAGCAAAAGGTGCCAGGAATCCCACTTAATTAAATGCGAAAAAACACGGGCAAAACATGACAGGAATGAGACATGGTGAAGAGAAGAACTGAAGTCCTATGCCTGGCCAGTCCCACCACAGTCTTCCCTGCGCTTCTGCACCTTCCTCCCCAGTGGGTCAAGGGCCCAAGCGTGGTTGAACCACATGGCAACTGTGTTAGTGCAGGACATCGGATCCCTGTCCACATTACAGACACAAAAATAGGTTGAGAGTCTGCAGCATGACTCCGTTTTGAAAATTCAGCCAGGATTTTAGATGCAAATTTGTTCATTCTTTTGTTTCTTGTTTTCAGTATATTGAAGCCTTGCTCAAGGTTTCCCTCTGCACTGTGAAATGAAACCAGTTAAGCGGGCAGCCGCAGTAACTGCTTCAGTCCCCTGGCAAGGCTCCATCTGCAGAACAGAGGAGATCAGACTCTCTGTTACTCTAAGAAGGGCACTATCAGCAAAAGATACAAGTGGGATATAAATACAGGGGAACAAGAAGCTTTCCATTACATCTGCCTTACAGTGCCCATGTACAAGAATGGACTGACAATGAACTGTGGCAATAACCTACACATCAGAAATACCACAGAATATAGCAAAACTTTAACATAAATACTTTGGTTTTTACTCTGTTACTAGCTGGACGTTCATATTGCAGTGTGACCCTATTGCAAACAGTTTAGTTTGCAAGAAACTGTAGCTCAATACAAGCAACAAGAAATAGACATATCGCTTAATCTTATGTCGGCCTTATTAGAGTAAGCAGTTTAAAATAACATTATACATGGTAGAAAATAACACTTGAAGCAGCAGCTTAGCAAAGAAAAGTAGAAAACATTGGTAGTGTGGGATCAACTGATGTGCTGAATGTAGGATGTGTAACACCGTATAAAATGCCCAACAAATATGATACAAGGTGTACAGGAGAGATGCCTCCATTTGAAGGGGCATCTGGAGGCCAGGCCAGCTACCGCACTAACAACCTGTACCACCAGGCACTATGAACTCTCAGGTCATGTCTAAGGGTCAAAAAAAGGCTGTCTGTCTTCCAGGCACTCTCTGAACACTCCTTGCTTCTGCAAGCATTCAGGAATTTAGGGATAATTGCCTAGATGACAAATGCTCAGATGCAGGCATTAGGGATGTGGTCAGGAGGAAGGGCTGTCTGACAGCAAGGGAAGCAAGGCAGTTCATGACTAAGAAATGTCAAACACCCCTTAATCCTTTTGACTATCTTCCCACATGAACTCTTTATAAGATCAACCTCCCCTGGGTAACAGTTACTGAGGTTTTTTTATATATAAAGACACAAAAAGGAAGATGGGTCACTTTGGACGTTTAAGCTGAATTGGGAAATAAGCTGACACAGACTTCAAGCTATGTGCCAGACAGTAGGAAACAAACAGCCTGCCAAGCAAAGAAGAGAGGATGAGATGCTTGGCAGTGCTTGGCACCAGACATGTACATCCCTCTCTCATACTAGTGAAGTTTCGCACACTTCTTCCATCTCCAGGTGCCAAGTCTGTGCTGTTGTCCTGGTTTCAGCTGAGTTAGAGTTACTTTTCTTCCTAGTAGCTGGCATAGTGCTGTGTTTTGGATTTAGTATGAGAAGAATGCTGATAACACACTGATGTTTTAGTTGTTGCTAAGTAATGCTTAGACTAGTCAAGGACTTTCTTTTTCAGCTTCCCATGCTCTGCCAGATGCACAAGAAGTTGGGAGGGGGCACAGCCCAAGATAGTTGATCCAAATTGACCAAAGAGCTATTCCATACCATATGACGTCATGCTCAGTACATAAACCGAGGGGAGTTAGCCGGGAGGCAGCGATCACTGCTCAGGGACTGGCTGGGTGTCGGTCGGCGGGTGGTGAGCGGTTGCATCACTTGTTTTCTTTCCCCTGGGTTTTGTTTGTCTCTCTCGTTCTCCTTTTCATTACTATTATTATTATTATTATTATCATTATTATTATTATTACTATTATTATTTTATTTCAATTATTAAACTGTTCTTATCTCAACCCGTGGGTTTTCTTACTCTTGCCCTTCCGATTCTCTCCCCCATCCCACCGGGGAGGGGGAGGGTGAGCGAGCGGCTGCGTGGTGCTTAGTTGCCGACTGGGGCTAAACCACGACAGCTGTGCTCCACCTGGCTTGGCTGGGGTGGAGGGCGTACAGTCAAGAGTACTTCCTGGCACAGAAAAAGGCATTCCTGAAAACCAGGTCAACTCCTATCCCTAGAAAAAGAATGAATAAGGGCTGTTTTAAACACACTTAATTCTGTGGACCAAATCCTCCAACGTAGACAGGGAGTTTGACAGGACTGCTCACCTTTCTGAACACTTCTTGAACAATCCAGCCTACCTTGTGCACCCCAGGCTGGAACTCTGTCCACAGAACCTGCATTAGCTCTCTCAGTACAAGGATGAGATGCCTCATTCCCCAAGCTCTAAGAGTGCATTTCCCATCAACTATATTAAGGAATCAATGGTGCTGAGTCCTTCAAAGGAACCCTTCAGAAAGGAAAACTGCAATATCCCCCTTCTCCTTTCCGGCCTCACTGGAAAGAAGATCTAGAAGAACTTCTCCTAATTTCCACCTGTGGATTTAAAGGAACAGGATAGAGAAGCTCCCATTTTCTGTGCTTTTAGTAATTTAAATATTTAAATTACTAAATGAGAATATTTAAAAGGTTCCTCAGTGGAGAAAATGGATGGGAGAGAGCTTTGAACAGAAAGTAATGAAAGAAAAGGTCTTACCACTGATTCTCTCATCTTTTCTGGGAGTGGATCTGCTGATGAATCTTCAAATTGTTGACGTAGAAAGTGAGGGACATATTTGCATTGAATAAGGGACCTGTTACAGAAAAAATCCTCGTTAGGATACTTCTGAACTTGTGTAACAGATATGAATATTCCTGGGGGGCAGAGGAGGAGGAACAGCCTCAGATTTCCTTCCTCATGCATGCAGTAGCTATCTTATCTCTGTATAGCTGGAGATTGACACAAACCAGCTCTACCTATGATGAGGGCAGAACTTCTTTGTCAAAATGTTAAGGAGTCTCAGCAGTCCAATCAATGTGACTCAGTCATTTAGAGGAATGAGCAGAGAAGTTACTGGTCTATTCATGCCCTTTATTAATGTTTCAGCTAAGCTGAAACCAATATGGGAGCTGTTTAGACCCACATTAGAAAGGCCAAAGAAGCTATTTCTGTATAAATTGTATATTAATCCTCAGTTCAAGATTTATGCGATACCTCCTCTTCCATCTTGAAGTTTATGCCACAGGCCATCCCTTAAATACTGTTTCCAATCTCCTTAACTTCCTTTAATTAAGTTCAGAGGTATTTAAAAAAAAAATCTTAAACCTCTTTTTTTAAGAATTATACATTTTTATCATGATTATAAACATTTGATGTTGTTATACACATATTCTTAATCTTAAAATATTTCACAACCATTTCAGCTGCTGAAGATTTGATCAAGAATGTTATGAAATCAGTAGCCAGATTTAAAAGTTAAAATGGATTTAATGGTTTAAGATTATTTCCTTAAAACAGAAGTTTTAAGGAAAGACAAGTTTCTGTTTTATTAAAGAAGTTAATGAACTGGTATGTCCTTCCTGGGGAGTGGGGGAGAAGAATACATTTAAATTACTTCAAAATTGAAAGAGCTCATGCTTCCATGCTGATTTGCAATTTACCTGTGTATATTTTGCTCCAAGGCTAAACAAATCTCCCTAATACAGCACACATTCACTTCCTTCCATACCCGAGTTCCATACTGTAACAGTCGATGAACTACACACTACCTGCACAAAGCTTGATCTAGGTCCAATTGACATCTAGCCCAGACACAGTAGGCTTTGGATAAAGTTAACAGCAATAGATATAAGCAGTTCTTGTGGCTTTGCCACATCAGAACCTAGTAATGTATAAGTATCAGATCCCCTGAACCTTCTGGATGGTAAAGAAGGAATTTCTCAACTCTTCAGTAAGATTTACTGGGATGCCAATTTTCGACTAGTGCCCTGTATCCTTTTCTTCCTCATCAGAATTCTTCTCCTTTTCCCAAGTTTCTCTCCTCAAATATAATCTTGAATGGCCTAAAAAGCCCTCCACTTCCCTGCTCTCTCCTGCATTACAGAATTGTGAGTCCAACCACCATGACTTACCATATGCCTGCTACAATCTTCATACACAGAGCCTCACCTCAAGACACGCACAACACACCTCATGAATCAAAGGAGAGAACTTGTGGGTTTCCTCACAGGCCCTCTGCACTGTTCTAGCATAAGACTGAGCTGTCTATGAAGCATAATCCCAGACGGCATGGTGATACCAGCTGCACAAAACCTGTTGGCTTGCTTAATCCCACAGCCATATACGTAGATGCCAGCTGCTTGTGGACCACCACAGTCCCCCTGACAGGTATATAGCACAGTTCCCACACAGGAAAACTCACATCTGCCACCCCTGAGCTATGGATCTACGGGCCTCTCTCACATCACTTCAACCTGCAGATCACAACGTTGGGGACTTCTCCCCTGGATCTCCCTTGTTCTCAACGGCAGCTCTTAATATACACTACCTTTCTGCAGCTACCTTTAGCAGCCTGTGCCAGAGCAGAAAAGGAAAGAGTTAATCTCAAACAGAGAGGCATAGCCTACTGACAGTGACCCTCAGCAAGAGCTGGAATTGAGCCATCTTCCCAGCACATCAAATGCCCTTTCTCCTTGCCACGGTGCTACCCAATGCACATTCTGCAACTCCAGTAGCCTGAGAGCTCCCTCAACTAAATCGCTGTCCTCCGATATGGCAAGCACACAGTCTCCCAGAGGGTGAAATCTGCTTCAGAGAATTTGGATAATGCTGTTTAAAGAGCATCAGCCTTACTGGTGATCTGACTGCAGCACTTCATTTATTTACAGGACTGATACCAACCAGACAGACATGGCGAGGCATTTCCACCTCACCACAGTACTTTCAGGAGACAGTCCCTGCAGTTCTGAACCCCAGGCATCACTCTGGTTGTGTGCTGTACACAGTAATCAATAAGTAACATTTGCAGGCAACTTACATCAGTACAGATGGGTCACTGCTTTGTCTGCTGAGGTGATAAGAAAGTGCAACTAGCAGACCACAGAAAGCAGAGAACAGTGCTGGAATGTGTTGTGCATCCCAGGGTTCCTGAACAGAAGGACAGAAAGCAGAGTATTTGCAAGTTAGGAATGCAGAACTTAGCCTACTTTAAAAAAAAAAAAAAAAAAAAAAAAAAAAAAAATAAACCAAAACATACAGGTTAAAAAANAAAAAAAAGAAAAATTAAGCCATACATGCAGTGTTAAAACACACAGCATCTAAATTTGTACACCATCTACCAAAGACCGAAAAATCCTTTTTCACATCAAAGTCTATTATTGTGAAAAAGACTGAGATTAGAGGCATGTTTTGTGATCATATTATGTAATTCCTCTATCATCAGCAATTAGCTAGGAAACCACATGAAAGGCAGGTTTTCTTTCCTCTAACGAAACACTAGAGACAAATTCTCATTAAAATGAGATGTGAGTGAAATGAACTACACTGTATTTGTCTAAACTCTAAATTGATATGTAGTTACTTGACCTGTGGCCAGATTGCATACAACAAATGCCAATGTCACCTAAATCAGGCAGTGGGGTACAGTTCTGGCACCTCACTCTGAAATCTTTCTGCTGCTTTGTATGTTAGTTACACCCAGGCCCTGCCTGGATGATAACATGGTGGAGAGGTGCTTGTACCGTACGTGACAACCCTGAGTAGGGAAAGAAGAGACAGTTTACACACTCGCCAGCACACTAGCCATAACCAAAACAAGAAACTGTTTCTGGGTGACTTAAACAGCTAAAATTGGCTAGAAATAATAAGAGAAAGAACATGAAGCTTAAGGAACACTTATCAAGACCAGCTTCATCTGTGGAGTCCCCAGCTACAAATTAGGCATCCTAAGACATACTTGCTAGTCCTGGCTGTAAAAGGGCACAAATTTTGGCTGTGAAGAACACAGAAACTCAGTGGATCAGATCCATAGCCATTTCACTTATTAGGCTTGTTCAATGCCTCCACACAACTTCTACCTGATCAAGTGAACGTGAGGTTACCAGATCCTGACATTAGAGCACTTTCTGCTCTGTTCATTCATCTTATTTTGCCAAGTGATATGTATGATTCCTTAGCAAAGCTGACTGACACTAAGAAAGATTTCATTTCTTTCAGGGGCAATGAATACCTGGGTAAGACAAATTTATTTGCTGTTAAGGGACAAACCACCTGCTGCAATGTGAGGCTTCTTTGGAATTTAATGATGAAATTCCCATTATCCTAAGAACTGGTATCACAGAAGCGAAATTTTAATTCTAAGAATCACCTTCCCCTCAACATACTACTGAACATCACAAAGATGAAAGAAAGAAGTGTCTAGTTCTGCAAACAATCCTACTTAAAACAGTCATCACAAACAAAAGAGTTACACAGTATTACTGAAAGCATCCAGCACCATTTGTTTGACAAGTTAAACTTT
>VYZW01043906.1:9580-64517 GCA_013401315.1 Balaeniceps rex
CTTTTGTTCATTTTATGGTGGTTTGCCCAGAAGAGAAATATCTTTAAGTATTAATGTAGTCTTTAAGGCAGGTGATTTTAGGAAAGACGGTTTTAAACAAAGTCCTTTAGGTATGAGAATAACATACACCTTGTTTATTTTGATGCAGTTATGCATATTCATGCCAAGAGATTGCAAAGTGCTCTCTCACAAATCCTATATGTACATATTTTACTACTGTGTATCAGAAGGAACTTGAAATCTGTACAGTACACCTGAAAAAGAACCAAGAAGCTGCTCTTTGCTATCAGGTTTTGTGAAAAAGTTTAACAGAGCAAGGAGTCAATGCATTTCTTTTGAAGAACTGGCTTTGACCTTGACAGTCACTGCACAACCTCTGATGCCCACCATTTTATCCTATGAGCGTTGTAGATTATACTTAGTACATGTCAGAAGCCTCAGAGGATACAGCACAAGACACTAAACACTGCTTATTTTTATGATTCACCTTTACAGGAGCCTATTTTGGATTGTTGTTGATACAGCCTCAGAGGATGTGCCAAATACGTACTGAGACACCCTATGGTGTTAGAACGAGGGAGTGTTATTTTCGTCCAAGATATTTTTATTTTTACAGGCTTTCACAGAAAGCCATAATGGTAGCTTGGAGAGATTGAAATGACCAATCAAATAAAAACCCATACATTGATCTATTTTAGATGTAGCATTAATAAAGATAGCTCTTTCTGTGAAGTTAAATTTGTTTGTCCCTTGACCAAGGCATAGGAAAAATCCGAGGCCCGCAGGTCAGCTTCCCACTGGAAGAAAACTGAGTGAAGTGGGTTATGTACCTTATTTATTTTTAAGCACATCATTTTTGGAACAAAGCAGTCACAAAACCTCAGGCATGCAATCCACTTTTGCAAATAAACAAAATCCCACACCACCATCAGTTTCCCAGGAAGATGCTCTAATCCAAGAACAGCTTCAATCTCACAGAATAATCTAAAGACCAGGGAGTCTTCCAAAGGGTTTCTTGTGCAACTCTGCAGAGCAGAGTTTACAAGCAAAGGGATTTGTAAAGCTATAACTAAAAGGGCTTTCTCATAACTGCCTTGACATGTACTTTCCCACTTCAACTAAAGCATGTGATTTATCAAGATGCAAATTCAGTGCTAACTTTCTCTCTTCCAGTGAGCAACTGATGCAACCAAACAAAACTTTTGCCACTGCAGGTTTCTGTTATGCATATCTGCAGACAACCCGAGTCTCTCATGGCACAGGCTTCAGTAAGTACAGAAAATCATGAGACCAAATAAATTTTGAACACCCTCATTTCCTAAATCACTAGGGGACTGCTTTTATTCCAGCTTTCAAAGAGTGGACAGGTAATTAACAAGGAACATGTTAGTTAAAATTATTTATTATTACTTACAGTTTATTATTATTTACCATGCCCTTTGAAAACAACAAGCAAGGTTAAGCCTTTGGCTAAATTACTAAGGTTCTGTGGAAAAAAGCAAGAGTTACTAGATGAGCTATATGAAGCTTGATGTCACTTCAGAAAGGCTGTTCCAAAAACTTACTGTTTCCATGGTAAGATACTTCTTCCATTTAAGTCCTAGCCTTAATGTATTTACAGCCGCTTTATACACATTTGTTCCTAAAAAACCTATATCTTCATTCAAAACAGAGCTAGATACTCCTATTACTAATGTTGCACTGGAAGAACTTGGGAGTCCCTTCCTCTTCAACATCATTAGAATTGCTTGTGGGTACATGGAGGGAGTCTGGAGCTTTTAGATGTGTGTGTAGCTTACTGTAGAGAAGGAGTAATTTCTTTGACAGTCCCTTGCCCATGAACAAATTGGGCAACTTGAAGCCCTTCTAGTATTATTAGCCATGTCACATAAAACTAGTTTTAAGAAACAACAAAAAATCTTGTCAGTGCCTCTGGCAGCCTCGTTAACAGCAAATTACATTGTCAGTCTCCCTTCAAGTTACAGTCTGGGAAGGACATTTCATTTCAAACATAAAAGCGTTTTCCATGCATCCTCCATCTCCAAGTAGAATAATTGTATCACACCAGCTAGGTGATCCAAAGAGATTTCTTATTAGCCAAACTTCTGACCATTCCAAAAGTAGATGATGAGAATTTTCTGTAGTAGATTGCTAGGTGACTAAGGGCTACTTCTGAGCGAGCCAGGTAAAACATGACTGGAAAGAGTCCGTGCCTTGTCAGTAGGCTTAAGCTCAGTATACAGGGTCCACATCTCTACTGGATCATTCTTTAGGAGTCTGCCTATTGAGAAAGGTGGAAAAATAGGTTAAAACAAGCATAACATCCAGTGTCCAGAGAGGTGAAATTGTAGTAGAGATAAGCTACAGCCTTGGTATATTTGTGTGGTCTCAAGAATAATAAAACACAGTTCATGCTATCTATAATCGGAAGTTACCTGGTGCTTTTCAAATAGCTAGATGTGTTAGTCTCTAGGCCCATGATACTGTCCTTAGAACGCAAATTAGTTTCCCAGAATATTCTAGCTATCAGCCTACAATTGTCACTCAGTGTACTCATGCATTGCAAAACCTCTATTGCAGGGTCAAGAAATAGATTTAATGTGCCTTAGCTTTTCATTGATTTATGCAGACTGGTATGATAGTTGTCTGTCGGCAACATTGTCCATCTGTACATTAGCATACGCTACTTTAACCATGTAAAAATGACACTTTACCTTGAGCCACAAGAGGAAAGAAGCCAATCCTTGCTTTGTTTGCTTCCATAATTTTGTCCAACCAGCTTTTGCAAAAATGTTTTTTTGACAGGCAAAATGAACACTTAACCGAAGGTTCTGGAAGAAGCCACGTATGAATGTCCTGTGGCAAAACTACCATCAGCTCAGTACTTGGATGTCAGCTTCCTTATGCTCTTTATTTAAATTTTTCATAGATAAATACTGCCTAAAAGAATGGGCTCTTCTCTCAACACCCAATTGACACTATCCGATGTAAAATGTAGGCTTCTGAAAATGAACCAGAGCCCCAGCCACAGAGTCTATAACTGTACCTCCTGAGGCAGAAGAAATGGTTGCGGCCTGATGTAGTCCACTTCGGAAGTTCAGGCCAGCCACACGGGTCAGTCAGACAGGATGGGGTTTGAACACTACCTTGCCAGATATGCATTCACCCCAACAATGTTTGTAGTTAGCATGTGGAATTATTTTATTGCTGATGGATAGCATGTCTGAAAATAAGACTTGAGTATGAAATGCAGCAGTTTCTCTGCATGATTTTAAGCTTACTTCTTTTTTTTTTTCCTTAAATAAACTGATCAAAAAGCACGCAAACTAGTTCGCATATTCATTTTAATCCTCTCATCTATCCCCCTGCCTCCTTCTCCTCCATCATGTGATCCTTTCTTCCTCAAAACACCAGATAGTTTTGTATATTTTCAGCAGTAAGAAACCAAGTGCAGGACTCCGGAATTTGATGGGCCTCTGACAGAAGACAGTCCTGAGTGTTATTACATACTCGCTGTCACTGCATGACCCACCCTCCTCTCTCAAAACATGCAATGAAGGCTTCTGGAAAACAGTCCCTTCCCACAAACTCCTCCTGCTGGTGTTCCCTCCTTTGGAGACCAAATCTTTCCTCTCAACAGATTAGGTTTCTCTCCCCATCATTTCCTCTTGTCCCTTCTGAAGAGATAAACCACAAACCCTGCAACTGATTTTATTTCCGCTTTTAGGCATAAATCAGAAAGGCGTGGGGATATACTCTTGTCAAGTCATCAGCAGAAAACTCTGACTATCACAACTAAGCAAAGAGAGGGCAGTTCCTGCAGATCTGTCTTCTGGGAACTGGGAAGTGGCCAACAGAGCTTGAAAAACCTCTCTTAGCTGGTTAATAGGAATATTCACTACATGTGTCTAAAACATTACATTTTCCAGCAGATGCTGCAGGAAGTAAATCAAGGTAAAGGAGTGATCTATAAGGAAAATAATGAACATCATATTCAATTGCTTCTAAAAGTTACAGAGATGGACCTGTGCAGACAACACTTCAGCTGTTCCTTCTCCATGTCACCTAATGAGAGATCACGCAAGGAGATTTTTCTTCCCCATTTGAAGGAAAGCCACAAACCCCCTTTTTAGAAGAGGACTGCCCTGCTTAGCTCTTCTTGTCAAAGCCAAAGAGCTAAGAGGTAATGCTTGCAGAAACAGCTGCAGCAGTAATTCCATTCTCCAGCATCTTCAAGAGGTGCTAATCTTTTGGCCACCCAAAGCCTCAGTTATCCCTCATAACTGGGATATGATCTAGCCTTTGATCTAGCCTTTTCTATAATTTGTGACACAATATTGAGTTATTACCAGAATGACTCACCTTCAGTCAGAGATAAGGACTGCAGGAGAAAACGTGCTGGACTTCAGCCTCTGTGATACAGACTCGCCAGTTACAGATGCTTATCTTCTTATTCCCCTCACCTGGGAATCACAGCTGGTTCTCAAACAAACCTATTACAAGTCTGAGGATAAGACTCCCATGGAAGTAATCTTTGGTCCAGATTCTACTAGAACAACTAGTGCAAAGGAAAAATGAAGCAAACTTAAACAAACACCAGGACTAAAGCATAGAACATCCTGAGTTCACAGCACAATTCATACTAAGAACCGAATTTGTGGTAGACTGGCAGTACTGGATTAATTTAGGGGACTTTAACCTTTATAAATGATGCAACCTTAAACAGGAAATATTAACTGAGAAAAAAAATCGATATAATTTTAAGTTACAGGATTTGTCTTTTCCTCCATGACTGTCTAAAGACTGGGGGAAGACAAGACAAAACAAAAAAACTCAAATTATGTTGGCTCACATACCTCCTAATACTCTGAGAAAGGAATCACATTTCTGTGACAATTTTCCAGTAGTAAAATAGCTTCTAAATTCAAGGTGAGATTGCTTTGTCAACAGGACTTGATGGTATAGTTGTACCTGCTGTAGGGGATTGTATTACGTGACCTACGAATGCCATTCTATTCCCATTTCTCTGTCACACAAACTGCCCATGAGATTTACCTAAAATTGAAAGGTGACTCAATCTCCCTATCCAGAAATAACGTTGGTATTTTTTGCATGAGTGTAAGCTCTAGCTTGCACTGTGATGATAAACTTCTTCCTGAGACACCCAAGGAAGATCTCCACCATGTAGGAGTTTCCACCACTGTTCCTAGAGGCTTACTGAGCAATTCATATGCTTCCCACGTACCACATTTCCACCATCTGCAGCTTTCACATGGTTTCCAGATGTCCTATTGCTACTAACAGCCATTTGTAAAGCAGCCTCCAGAGCAGGGCTTTCTCACTGTTTCCAGGGCAATGCCAACATGGTCACATTGTAGCCCCAGCACACCAAAACACCTTGTCCAGCCTAGGCAGCATCTCAGTGCCTTCTCACCACCATCCAGAAGGCTAAACTCAGGCCAGACTCATCTCGCTTTAATTGCACAAAGCTGCTTGGTTTCTGATTTACTGTCACACCCTGCTTTTCTGCCTTTTGCCAGTCCATTTGAAAAATTCATCCTTTCCTTTACCAGGATTTTCAGAGCTGAGTCTGCCCTGCAGTCACACACACCATACCTGGAGAGACGTTCCCTAATTGCCCTCCTGTAGGTGCCATAGGGGTGGGAGTGCCCTGCTGCTGCATACACGCTCCAGCTCATGTTTTTTTCTGCATGGGAGCAGTGATTCAGAGCAAGAGGAATTGTGTCTAACAGGCTGCAGAGGGGATTTTTTTGGAGGTAGGTTGCAAGGGGAGACAGCTGCTTGAAAGAGCTAGGTGCAGGGAAGGGCACAGAGCTTTTTGGGAAGGGGAATGTTTTATAACTTGAGGAAAAAAAATGAAGAGTATCATTTGTGTACTTGAATAGGTCCAGCTGGGCTAGCCAGCTTCAGTCAGGAAATGCTGTGTGCTCCTTCCCAGGGCCAGACACAGCATGCTGGTGCACGTGAGCAGCACAGATCAGGGGAACAGATCTCCGAGTCGGCTACTTTGCACAACCGCTTTCATTTCGGGTCATCTCAATCCATATAGAAAAACCTTCATCTGCTTCTTCCCTCACCCTCCTCCCAAAATACACAAAAGGCTATTTTTTTTGCTCAATGAGCAGGTGAGAAGCAGAAGTGGCTAATTCAGAAAGATGGTCTGCCCAAAATTGTAGGAGACATTTGCATGTTCTTGTGAAAAAGATGTGGCGGCTGTCTAGATGACTTGATTTTCAAGTTGCTGCACCTAGACAAGTCATAAGTTAGAAATTTACTTGGTCTTTTAAATAGCTAATTCTGGGAAAGTATATTTTTTCCCTCAGGTTTGGGTTTTTTGTCTGTGAATACAGCTAATTTAGGCATTGCACTCTAGTCTCTCAACTGGGTGGGTGTTGGATCAGGCACTTGTGGATCTGTGGGACCACCAGGTGGGTGCACTCTACAAGGCCACCCTTTGTGCCACGGGCTGCAGGCTGGCCTTCAGGGCAGCTGGAACCTGAGAGCAGCACCTCCAGCACCTAACACCCTGAAAAAAAGATAAAGCCATTTTCAAGCTACTGGCTCTGCGTTGAGGCGCTTTTTTTTTTTTTTTTTTTTAAACAAAGCCTTGCAGAGGAGATGCCTGGCATGATCTGTGTTTCACAACTGAAGAGGTGGATCCTGCAGCAAGGCTGCAGGTTGCAGACAGTTTGCAAGGGGAGAGCTGACCGCATGTAGGAGAAGGGAATCAGTATCTACTCTGAAGCTGCAAGTAGCTTCTTTCAGAGGCAGCTACGCAACCAAACTCCCTCCTCTAATCTCTTCTTGCACTGGGAAAATCACGCAGTGTTAAAAAAACTAGCCTGGGTTTTGTGGAATGAAGGGTCATACTCTAAAGACATTGGGAGGAGGCATAGCATCTGCCTTGGTCCTTTCAGTCAGAAAAAAGGAGATAGGTTTCATTTGAACTACCAAGATATATTCAAATTTGTTAGTCCCAGGCTAAAGTACTGTTTTTCAAAATATTACATCCAGCTGTCAGTCTCTCAGGATCCATGTGAATGCACTTCATTTCTAAGTTTCTCCTTAACTTGTGTCTCAAAAGTTTTGCTATAGGGATTTTTGCTTTAGTGTTTTTTGTGTTTGTTTTTAAATAAAAATCATTTGAAACCCCCCGACAGACAGCTATCTTTACAGCCTATCTGAAAAGGCATACAAGTATAAAATAACCCATTTACTAATTGTTAGAGAACAAAGCTTAATGCTGAGAAGGTTGATTTATAATGCATTTTCTCAAAAAACAATTACTGAAACAAGAATGTGGGAATGAGGCACAAGCAATTTATAAAAATAAGTTGCTATATTAATCCTCAGTAAAACAAAATTTAGTCCTCCTCTACTCTAAAGTATACTGGAACTACAGTCTGAGAAAATATAATGTTATTAACGCAATTGTAATCTCACTTAGGTCAAGTTTAATTAAGACTTGTCTTAATTCAAACAGTAATATCACATCCCTGAGAAAGAACAAGTTAAACCCCCCTTGCATTGAACACCATCACATTCCCAAGAGTTTCAGTGTTAGCTCAAGTTAATTATGTTTAAATTATTTCCTTTGGTGTACTGATGTAAAGATCATCATCTGACCAACCTTAGAACAAGAGCAGCGAATTAAAGCTTTCTGCCCCTTACAGCAAAGCCTGCCTTATCATTGCACCCTTGTGGAGGAGTTTGCCTGCCTTAAATTTTAACACTGAAGGACTAAATCATTAAAAAAACCCAAAACATTGCTTAGTTACATTGGCTTCCTACCTCTTAAAACTTCTTCCAGGGAGGCTTTCAAAATCCTCACCTTCCAAATACCTTTGTCTGACAATGGCATGAAAACAAAAAAATCACTGCAGCTGTCCTTCATGCTTTTGCTCATGGCTAGTCACACTGAACTTACAAGTGACTGCAAGTCCTCAAGCTTTTAAATCTAGAAAACACATTAACTGTGTTGCTACCTTTCACCACAATGTTGGCAATTTGCAATCACTGCTTACTTGAACTTACTAGAGTAACATCAGCAAGCTTAAAGGCAGTAGCAAAGGGGTCAGCTGGTTTTCTTCACTGCTTTGATGGACATCAGTGCAGATGGGGTCTCCAGTGAGCAGTCATACTTGGGCATCACAACTACAACTGAGCATAAATCCTCACCTGGGAAGTTTTCAAGCATAGGAGTATGTAAATTGGAAGTAATTTCTGGCAACAGCACAGTTAAAGACTGATAGCTTCCAAGTGAGGCAATTAAGAAAAAGCCCTGCATTTCTTGGGCAGTGTTCCTTTTTCTTTGTTTGTTTTTAAATGAGCCCTTCAAGAAGGGAAGGGACAGGAGTGGAACAGACTGGACAAAATGGCACTCAGTTAAGTCTGTTTTACAAGGAAGTTGTCAATGTTTTTAGCCTAGGAGTATTCAAATTATCAGGCAATTGGGACCTTTTCCACATACTGGGAGTCTACAGATGCTCCAGACACAAAAACAAACCAGACTAAACAACCGTGAACCAGAAGAATTTGTCTGAAGTTAGTGTTATTGAGCCACTGTGAATAAATCATCCTTGTGTTAAAGACATGCCAAATCTCTGCACAAATTAAAAAGCAACCATGAAGTACACAAAGGAACCTTGTCCGAGTCTGACAAATGCTCTCTTCTGAACTTTTGTAGTATGTGAGTTTCTACAGGCTGTAAATTAAAAAAAAAAAAAAAAAAAGCATTTAAAGCTTTCTCCTAGAGATTTGCAGTTTGTGATCTGGTGGCTAGAGACAATGCCATCTGCAGTAGACAGGCCATTCTGTTGTCCTGCTGTACATGGGTCTTTGTGGAAAAAGGCTCATAAGCAGCAGAAGTCTACAAGCTTTTTTTTTCTGTCCTACAGCCTCTGTTCAAAAGGGGTGGTATTACGTTTGCTGTATACCAGATGAGATAAATATGATAACCTCAATGCTGACAAATATTTAGAAGAACATAGAAGACAAACAGCATTGTTGTTTTCTAGCCAAAGCTTGGGAGGACATGTCCTTGGTTTGAAGTGAGGTCAAATACACCAACGCCTACAAGTTAGCACTCTTTTCAATGCCACCATCCAAAGAGATTTCTTATTAGCCAAACTTTTGACTCAGAGATGGAGGACGCACAGAAAACACTTTTATGTTTGAAATGAAATGTCCTTCCCAGACTGTAACTTGAAGGGAGACTGACAATGTAATTTGCTGTTAACGAGGCTGCCAGAGGCACTGACAAGATTTTTTGTTGTTTCTTAAAACTAGTGTTATATGACATGGCTAATAATACTAGAAGGGCCTGATTTGTTCATGGGCAAGGGACTGTCAAAGAAATGCACACATCTAAAAGCTCCAGACTCCCTCCACGTACCCACAAGCAATTCTAATGATGTTGAAGAGGAAGGGACTCCCAAGTTCTTCCGGTGCGACATTAGTAATAGGAGGATCTAGCTCTGGTTTGAATGAAGATGTAGGGGTTTTTTTTAGGAACAAGTGTGTATAAAGTGGCTGTAAATACATCAAGGCTCTTTCCAGTCATGTTTCACATGGCTTACTCAGAAGCAGCTCTTAGCCACCTAGCAATCTACTACAGAAAATTCTCATCGTCTACTTTTGGAATGGTCAAAATGCTTCCTAGCAGAAGCAGGGTTATCTACCAAGTCCTACAGTGATTTATTAGATTAGCAAAGATCTTTTGGTTTAATGGTTAGCGCAGTGGCAGCTTGTGTCCCCACCCGGTGACATTCTTGGCCTTAAGAGCTGCTATGAATGTCAGTCTCTGGGCTTCTTTTATAGCTATGCCTTGTGTTTCTCTTTGGATAGAAAGTGTTTGTAAACATATATTTTTGCAGTGTGAAATTACTTTAGTTGCATAACAACTATAATTTGTCACTTTACAACAGAGCAGGCTAAGGTCAAATTTACATTCTGCTTTTGGAAGTACATCTGGCATTAGAAGATGTGAGGATGCTACAAGCTGAAGGAAAAGCTTCCCCTCACCTCCATTCACTTCACTGAGTGGCCTCCCCATTTTTTGTTTGAGGCTGAAATTAGCTAGCTTGGGACTGGTTTGGAAATGTGTCTTTGCTGGAGAGAGGAGGGTCATTCAAGCGTGGGAAAAGCTGTTCAATAACAAGGCGTCCGATCGCTTTGAGCCCAAGTTGAAAAGCTAAATTTTTCCTTTCTACTTACTAAGTGCATTAAGCCTTAGGTACTAGTGATTGTATGGAGCCAATTTGGTCACTTTGCTCAAGTGTCTGGGCATAAAAGCCCTTAGGAGAAAATCCATCAAGGTAAACCAAAGGCTTTCAGATCAACATGGTGTTTTTTGATTAAGCCTATTCCAGTTAATGTGAAAGCTAGAGTTAGCAGCCTTTGCTGCATGTTTGGGAAGCTGTATTCTTGAAATACATTTGAAGTTACTTTTGCTCAAACAGAAAGGTTATGGGGGATTTAAATACCCAAATCCAGATTTGTGCTCTGCAGGATTCCCATTCAGCTGCTAACTAACCCTGAAGGTTTTTGCAAATGTAAATGCCTGCTTTCAAGTTAAAGCTCCCCAGGTTCACCAACTTCTGCTTCTAGGACTACTCAAAACATGGGTCTCCTTCAGCCTGAGGATTAGCCTGCAGATCCACACTTATCCCAAACATACCAAGCCTGCATACATGGCCTTCCACGTCCTCTCCTCTGGAGGCGCCTGGCATTGCAGCATCAATGCCAACTTTTTCCAGAAGGGAGCAGGAGGACATGTTTGCTTCCCAGCACAGATAATGGCACTGGGAGCTGGGACTGAGACCTGCAGCTTTGGAGGGGAATGCCTTGCCCTTTAGGATAACTAAACATGCATTTTCCTTCTCAGACAATGTCCGCATCAAAGGTTTCTGCTACAAACACCACCATGGGAGATAAGGAGGGTCTCATTCCTGACATAGCACAGAGATACTCTCAAAGACAGCAAGGAGACAGAACCCTGAGCTAGGCAACTACTCTTCCACTGCTGTATGCCGGCATAGACGTGGAGGGGTGATGGCCGCACCCTGCCCCTCTCCTGGGTGTGGGAGGAATGATGGTCCTTGCTTGGCTCTCAAGAGAGAACAGTTGGTTCTCTCTCTTCAGCAGCAGGTACCTCACTACAAATCACAGTAACAGAAGACACTGTATTCTGACCAGAAATTTAAGGGTCTCTAGGATGTAAAGAAAGTTTTCTGCAGCTGGTGTTGCCAGCCCCCCATTCTGAAACACCTAATTCTTACAAACATTTTAAAAATTACCTGATGCCAAGATTATCCTCAAGTCCCCAAATACATCAGGGCATCCAGCCATCTAGGTCCAAAGTGGCGTACCCCTGGTGAAACTGGGAGTCTGCTGAGGCACAGCTTTGCCCAGTAGAAGCTGTCCTTTCCAGCTGTGACCTGTGCCAAGGAAAGCCCACTGCAGGGCAGTCGTCTCTCCCAGGGAAGGCTGGTCTCCTGGGGAAGCAACCTGGGTGGAGATGCTGAACTTCATCAGGGTTCATTTGCTTGGGTGTGGATCCTCCAGCCCAGACAGTCTGCATATCTGCTGAAGTCAGCATACTTGGTCAGCCCTTTTTATTTGCTCTGGTTTCCTCCATGTGATAGCCATTCTTCACCCTCCAGGTGCTCCTGTTTGTTTTGAAAAAAGCACTTGGGAAAAACTGTACGAACTCAAAGGAGTGGAGAAGATCCCGTGACACAAAGGCTTATATCCCTGCCAGGAAATTGAACTCATTTTTCCCTCTGCTGCTGCTCAAACATCTGGCTTCAAGACTTCAAGCATTAACAAAAAAATTGACATGTGGCTCACTTCGTTGATGTTTGCAGCTGTTCCACATCAGGTCTGGGAAGAAAATTAATAGCATGTAATTGAGCCAGCCACAAGTTTTATAAAGCATTTCTTCTGAGGAGAGAGGGTTAAACACACTCTTCAAAGTGCAGTAAAAGACCCATCTTCAGTCTGAGTTTCAGCTAGCTTCAAATGCCACCATACTGAATGTTTTGAAAACCTAGTGGTTGGCGCTCCTGAAGCAAGCCCTTCTAATCCCTGAAAGACCGATGTGCTAGCACCTCCCCTCCTGGTCAAACACGGGGGATAGGGAAGCTCCTCCTTAAGAGCACAGCCCAGGTGCTTTTTGCTGCTCACATCAATGAAGTAAAACCGAGTGGTCACCTAATGAACAGCAAACAGGCCTCAGGTGGAGACCACCCAATGCCAGGAGTTTTGCCTTCTGTGAAGGAGCTCAGCCTTGGATATTTTTTCAAGTCCATATGCATGTCTTCTGTCCAGAAAGCAACTATTTCTTCAAATTTGACTTGGAAAACTGCCTCACAAAAAATAAATCGTTATAAGCAACTGTTTAGTAAAGCTACTTGCTGCTAGAGGGTTTATGAATGAGTCACCTCATGCACACAGCACCCGCTGCACTTGGAGCAGGCTTGCTGATGAGGAGCAGTGCCTCCCACATTTAACCAAGGCACAAACTGGATGCTGTGAAGGGCTTAAACTATTAAAAACTTACAAGTACTTTCCTTATGGAAAACCAAACTAGACGTTGTCTCCCCTTACTAACCCCCACCTCCTGCTCCCCCCCGCCACGGCCACACTGTTCCGGTTTGGTCTTCCTGTCTGGTCTTGCAGGCGGCCCTACATTCACCGCAGCTTGCGCCGCAGGCTGTGGTTGTGTGAAGACATGACACAGGAAGCAGGGCGAGGTTATCGCACACATCCAAGCACCGCAAAAAAGTGCAGTGCAGTGCACGTTCCCCAGGACTTATGGCAGGGTTTGCACCACAGGCTTGCATGTCTGGAGGACAGTGGGCAGTTAAATGGGCAATTCCTGTCAGCACATCCCCTTTCACCAGTCTTTTTGTACCTCTTCCTTTGCTTAAGCAAGGCAGAAACATCGCAGGCAACTACAAAAATGTAACGGGAAAAAATCTGGGTGAAACCTTGTTCTGTTCAGGTCTCAGGTCCTATGCCAGGAGCAGGTTTTTCAAGGTCAGCATGCATAGTACTGACAGCCAAAATTGACCGAGGGTCCTAGGGCTGGCAGTCAGTGGCTCCAGCATATGGTGTGCAGAAGGACATGAAGAACAGAGATTGCAGTAGCGATAGAAATGGCAGTCTAAGGATAGCTGCTAACGCACAGATTGTCAGCGTCACCTCTTTTCAGATCATGGAAACGGATCGTAATGCTAGAAACTGCTGACTAGCTTTTAGTGGATTACTCTGCACTACTGAATTAGAGTTTCCAGAACACCGCCTGTTTTAATGGTGTACCTCATTGTCTTGGCTTTTTCCTGAAGCTGACACCCAGAAAAAATAAATGGTAGCACAACATGCTGTTGCAAACTGGTTCAACCTTAACTCCTACTCAAGGTAATAAATCAGTAAGAAAATGTGGAGTAAAATAAAATCACAAGTTACTCAAGGGCAAGCTTTGCAATGGGCAGCACCGAGCGTCAGCTAAAGTACTCATTCGTGTGCTCTGCAATTCAGCTGCATGGTCAGCTAGCTGACCGTCTGATCCATACTGCTGTTGGTATTAATAGGAAACCGGCTGGGATGACAGATGCCACAACTCCCCAGACTCTTACAGCTTCTCTGTTTTAAAGCTGGTTATGCAAGGGGTTTTTTTTTCCCCATCAGGGCGATCATAATCTAAGACAGCCTCAGCTAAGGGGCTGTAGCTCTCTTCAGCACTGAGCAGCAGGAGGCTGCAGCATCTCTCTCAAGACCACCCTTGGTTGTGCAGTCCCAGCCCTCAGCGTTTCCACATCCTCTGGCAGGGGAGGGCCCTGTGGCTGCCTGGAAGCCGCAGTGCTCTGCGGAGCTGGCTCACGTGCGGTGTATTCTTCCTGGTGTTCCCTGAGGTTCACCAGCTGCTTGCTTTTTGGCTACTGAAACCTCAGGTGGCTTCAGTGCAACAGATAATCTTTTCTGTGACCATAACACCACCACTTCACCTGCTAGAAATGTGACTTCTGTCATACCCTGATGAGGATGCTGCTAGCTGGGCAGGGAGCTGCTCTCTGCAAGGGGTCAGTGCTCTGCAGCAGGTGTCTCTGCAGAGCTGGTCCTTCCAGATGTGGCCATTTGCAAGGAGACTGGAGGTGGAGGCTGAAGGGAAGGCCTGGAGGAGGAGGAAAAGAAAAGGGTGGTTGGAAGCATGACAGGACATAGCATTGCTTTTGTCAGTCGTTGCAGGAGTTACCTGCAGAGGTACTAATTTGTGCCTTGTAAAATCATGGGGGATATTAGGAGAAGGGATTTTGTTCCTGAAATCTTCACATTTACGTTAGCAACCCCTGCATTTAATCCCCATGAAGCCAAATATGTCCTTTTCCTGAAAAGCGCAAGCATTGCAGACTTTGTAAGCATCCCTCTGTGTGAACACGAGCAGTCCTTTGAGAAGCCGGCCACTGAAGCCCGGTGCAGGCGCAGTGAAAGCGTTGATTTTACTGTACCCAGCAAGGCTCCCCCTCACAGCTCCGGCCCTCCTGCTGTGGTTCTCTCACCGAAGCTGCTTTCATGGTCCAGGCTTGCCAGTTCTTTTTCCAAACTGTGACTGCATTACTATTTTAGCTGAGTTGGCAGTCTTGTCCCATCTAATTGCATCCCTCCTCATCTAGTGCCTTCCTCTTTGTAACGGCCTTATACTAATTTCTCTTGCGTGTCCCCTTTCAACTCACCCCTTCCCCAGACTGACTCTGTTGGGGTGACCCAGACATCTCTTCTAGGCTGTGTGTTTAAACCTTCCTCTGATCATGCCGTTTCCTTGAAAAAACGCTCAGTCTGGTCGGTGTGTTTCTTGTAGTACCGTGCTTCAGCGTGGAATGGCCACTCCAAACGAGCTGAGTAGAGCAGAAGGTTCTTCTGTGCATCCGGCACATTCCCTCCTGCACCTAGAAACCAGGCAGCCTGCTCCGGCTGCTGCAGCTGGAACAACCAAAACAAAAAAAAAGCAAAAACCAGTACCATCATGTGGCCTACCGACAGCGAGCTTGTGATCCCACCGGCCCTCAGACAAAGAGCAGGAGAAGCAGTTATATGCCACCTACGCCCTGCTTAAGCATGGCTCCTTCTCCTTGCTGAACTGTCCCCAATAACTTTTGCATCGTGCCCGGGTGCTGGCAGCCCCCGCCGTGCTTGTGTCGCTTGCAGTTGCAGCGATGCTGGGCTCCTCTGCCACCCTGCTGTGACCGAGCCCTGTCTCGGCCCGCCACTGGGAAAAGCACCCAGCCACAAGGCTTTTCCTCCCATAGGGCCTCCTGCCTTGCCAGGCCAGAGCAAGAGCCGCAAGGCCAGCAGCGGTGCCCGGGTGGGGGTCCCAGGTGGGATGGGGTGGGCAGCGGGGGGCCTTTAGTGGCACGCCTGGCCCTGCCGGCAGGAGCAGGCTGAGCCCAGGCATGGCTTCAGGTCCTGCTGCTCCGCACAGATGCTTGGTGAAATGCTTGTGGAAAAAGTGAAGTCTGTTTCATTGGACTACGCGGTCTGCTTGGTTTAAAAGAGGGAAAAAAACAAGTTCAGTGGGAGTGATGTCCATGTGCTGTGGAGGGAGTGCTGGCCGCAAACCTGTGCAGTTGGGTCCACAAAGTGAGGCTGGTTGCAGGTGAAACACACTTGTTATTTAGCCTGACCCTATTAGGGATGTTTGAGTCTTACAAACTGAGCCTAAAGAGGGTGACCAACGGTTAGACAGGACAAGGAATGTCAATGAAAAAAAGGGCTGTACTCGGTCTGACCAAAGGTTCACCTGAGTGTCCTGTGCCCGACACTGGCCATAAGCAGATGACAACAAAAACATAAGGCCAGAGCAGGTATGTAGGATACTCCAAGTACTATTCTGGCCTCCTGTAATTTTCAGCTCATCCTAGGCCACATACCAGTGTTACCTATTTAACAAACCTCAGTGTTGGCCAGACAACACTGATAACACTCAAACCCATGTAAATATTATGCATCCAGAAGATGCTTTGGCAAGAAGTCCTGGAGGTTTGCTGTCAGCTGGCTGAGAAGCCATCACCTCGAGAGCTATTGTGCCTTGAGAGACTCGCTGCCCGGCCACGTGGCATGGAGACCCTGGTTCACATCTGCTCAGCCCAAGCCATCCCCTCTCACGCATCCTCTGTGCCACCCAGAAGCCTCCCTATGTCGTGGGGCTCAGCCTCCCCTCCCCACCACAGCGTGTTGCCTTGTACAGGGGGGCAGAAGGCACAAGGGGACAGGGTCTGCCTGCTGGTTACCTTGTGTTGCCACCCATGCACTGAATGAACTCGGTGTTCAGGGTTTCACCCCAGTCCTGGCAAGGATTTGCTCTGGAATGGCAGCTCCCCACCTCCGTCTTCTGCTTATGTGTCTCTTAGAGTGGGTCTCTCTGGCTGTATTCAAGATAGACACGTTTTTCTCCTCCAGTACGTGAAAAACATGTTAATTTTCCCAGTGTATGCTACAAGCTCCCTGGGTGCAATGGTTCCAGGAAAAAAAAGTTTATGCTCCTTAACTAGAAGCCTGAGGTCCAGCCAGGTTTAGAGCCTGGTCACTTACCCAGGTGGGGGCTTGGGAAGACACGTACCGAGGGAAAGCCCTGACTTCTCCAGTGACCCAGCACAGGTGGGCAGCTCACGACCAGACCCACGCTGACACAAGGCTTCTGTAGGACAGGCAGCAAGAGGGATCAGGCCTCTTCTGCCAGGCTGTAAATGGTCTGGGGCAGGTGTCTGAGAAAACCAGGCAGCAGGTAGGACGCTGTCTGCTGGGCTCAGGTATAATTCAGGTGGATTCCAGTGTGGTGGTTGGGATACCTTAAAGCATCACTAGTGCCAGTTGTGCAGGGGTTGAAAGTTAGCCTGGAGGACGCTGTGCAAAGAAAAGGTTGTGCACAATTAGGCACAATTAGATTAAATGCAGACATGTTGGTTTTCACATTGATTTTCTTCTTCAAAACAAGTACGAGTCAACTGTCCAGAGGCTTGCCTGCATCTTAGTTACTGCAGGAAGAAAGGACCTGGCCTGTAGTTTTACAGAGCTTCCATGTGAATTTGAAGTCAGAAACTTGCTTCAGTGCAGCTGGACATGGCACAGCATGGGGTCTGGCAGAGCTTGCTTCTCACTGTCTTGGGGTAGCCTACACCTGCCAGGTTTGTCACACCAGAAACAAGGTCAAAGTATGCAGAGCTACACACACCCTTCAAGCACATACAAACCCCAATGATTAGCCACAGTTATGTAGTTAATATAAGCCACTATTGGGCAATTAGAGCTCTCGCTATGTTTTCTTTAGAGGTGTGCACGATTCCTGCCAGATAGCACAAGTATTTAATTTCCGGTGATCAAAGAGCAGGGTCCTAACAGCAGAAGGGAAAACCTGTCCTCCTGCTCTGAAACCTGCACATGGGATTAGCTTCAAAACTTGAGTCCCTGCTGAGTCGGGAGCAGCAACCGCTTGAGGAAGCAAACTGCTGCTATTGTACCTCGACTTTGGCAGGTGCAAGTGAACTGGTGGCAATTAAATGGGGCCGAAGCTTTATAGCTTGACTTCCCTGTGAGAATATGTTGCCTTTTCATACTCATTTGCAAAGGATATGTCTGTGCTAACGAAATCCTAATAATACCAGTCTTTCTCACCTTTTCTTTTAGAGAGCAAAACGTGTCCCTGTAATTCACAGAACAAGCATCAGTACTGGGAAGTCAGGGTGCGATATGTATGCAAGGAACAAATCATAGTGTCTGTAGTATTCAGCAGTACATTAATGGTGGCCTTGGTAATGTTAGGTTGACAGTTGGACTCAATGATCTCAAGAGTCTTTTCCAACCTAAATGATTCTGTGATTGTATGATTCTCTTTGTTTATGACACTTACATTACTGCCCGTTTCTGGAATCCTGTCAGATTGTCATGGTTTAACCTGGCAGGCAGCTAAACTCCACACAGCCGTTTGCTCACTCTCCCCGTCCCCAGTGGGATGGGGGAGAGAATCAGAAAAAAAAAAAAAAGTAAAATTCATGGGTTGAGATAAAGACAGTTTAATAGGACAGAAAAGGAAGGGATAATAATAATAATAATAATATATACAAAATAAGTGATTCACAATGCAATTGCTCACCACCTGCTGACCGATGCCCAGCCAGTTCCCGAGCAGCGATCGCTGCCCCCGGCCAACTCCCCCCAGTTTATATACTGAGCATGACGTCATATGGTATGGAATAGCCCTTTGGCCAGTTGGGGTCAGCTGTCCTGGCTGTGCCCCCTCCCAGCTACTTGTGCACCTGGCAGAGCATGGGAAGCTGAAAAGTCCTTGACTGGTGTAAGCACTGCTTAGCAACGACTAAAACATCAGTGTGTTATCAGCGTTATTCTCATCCTAAATCCAAAACACAGCACTATGCCAGCTACTAGGAAGAAAATTAACTCTATTCCAGCTGAAACCAGGACACAGATACAGGACTTACATCTAAGTTGATGCAATTTTAAATTGCTAAACCATGGAATTGAATATCCATTTTATAATTGAGAAACTATTTGCAAGAGAAAGAGCAATTGTACCTTAGCTATGTGCAGGTTCTAGTACAAGCTAGACAAAGGGACTCTCTGCAGTGTGGCTTAAATGTTACATAGGACAACTGAAGCCAACATTTAAAAAAAAAAAAAAAGTCACTAATTCCCTGTGCTGCAACTGCACAAACAAGGATTCCTTTGGCTGTCAGGCCAGTCCACTGCTATGCTCGTACGCCTGAAAGCAGCTCCTTCCAACTGCCTCAGCGAGCATGCCTTGAAAGGGTTTTGTCTGTTGAAGGTAAAAATTTCCTGTTTCTGTGCACGTAACAGTCCAAACCATTATCTGTCTAGCAGGAGAAAACTCAGCACTAACTGTCCCCTTCCTTTCCTCAGAAGAGTGCCGGGAAGCAGATGCAGGCCATGGGAAAGCTCCCTCCGTGCTTCCGAGGAGGTGTGCAGCGCAGACATGATTTTCTGATGGTGAGTGTTTAACAGATGTTACAGTCTTCTTTGTAATTTAGAAATGAGATGCATTTGTTTCCCGGCTTGTCTGAGGCTGCAGGAGGTGAAGGGTCTCAGATCCAAGATTTAAAAGGGAAGGAACAGGAAGGCAGGGGAGAGGCGGCTGCCAGCTGCCACCCCATCATCCCCACGCACAGTGAATACTGACAGGCCTGTGCCAGCAGCGTCAGGAATAACGAACGGGAAGCAGGGCTCCAAAACAAGAAAATTTCTCAACGCTCAACACCAAGAAAACTGAAAGATTACTTGCATTTCGAGAAGCAGAATGCGGCAGGGTGGGAAGAGGAGTCACAGGCTCCTCCCTGAGCAGGAGCTTTAGTTTGGCATAGCCGCACCCTCCCCTCTCTGCTGTCTCGTTGCGGATACCTGGAGTGGAAGCAAGAGGGACCAGTGGTGGCTGGGAGCAGCAGTGCCATCCTTGTGGCACAGCGGGGGCCCAGACACCAGCAGCAGTCTGCCTGGCCATCCCAGGAAGCGTCCCTACGAACAGAGCTCAGCTGCTGAGCAAGCTCCACGCTCGCTCACGGCAGTGCTCCTGGTTGTTCAGTCCAGCCCATGTGAGTGACCCCTCTTACCAGTTGTGACCCACGGGGAGAACCAAGAGAGCGGGGATCAGGCCTCAACACCTGTGGCAGCCTCTTCCAGCCTCTCACAGGTGTGCTGTAGAGGTGGCAGGCAGCAAGATTTCCTACACAGAGGGAAGTAATTGCTGAGGGCAATGAAAGCCTCGCTTTTCTGCTCTGTCAGCTCCAGGTACCTGCAAGTAGCCATGCTGCAGTGCGCACTGTGCACCATCCACACGGGGGGGTGTTGAAGTGAGCACCTTTTGGAAAAGATGACAAGTTTGTGCGTCTTTGGAGATGAGGCACGTTGTACAAGTTGCTTGCAGCAACCGTCAGGGACGGCCTGAAATCTTGAGGGGCAAAAGGTAGGAAATTAATAGCAGGCTCTGCTATTAAGAACACAGGAATATAAATTCTTGTTAAGAATCAAAAAAATATATTCAACAAAATTCAACAAAATATAAAGGAATATAAATTCTTGTTAAGAAATCTCCACCCACTGTGCATGCTATAGGAAATACAAGACAGGAGGATTTCTGTCCCAGTTTTATTTTTATTTATTTGTTGTTGGTTTGGTTTTTTTTTTACAATGCCTGCTTCAATGAAAGATTGAAACAGTCAAACTAAAACAGACATTATATGCTCATACCATTTTACCATTTACAATATTTACATAATATACATTTTTTTTGCTCAACGTCTAATTACAGCAACTTGGAACAAAAGTGCAAGTGAAAAGAATCACTGGTGTAAAAAGTTAAACTTTCCTGCCGATCATGTTGCAATGCTTGAACTAACAGAACTAACAAGTGGGGTAAATGCACTTCATAGTAAGCCAGTGTAGTTGTCACTTCACAGTGACAGGTCCTGCTGAGCTTTACTTACACCAAGCCTAAGCCAGCAGGAAGCTATTACTCTATGCAGAAAATTGATGAGTGAGTTCACAAGTGATCCCTTCTTCATTTTAACATTGAACAGCAGGATTGCAGTGTTGAACTTCTGATTGTGCAAATAGATAGCAATTAATTTCAAATGCTCTGTTGTATTAAATGCTAAAATATATTTTAACTTCCTTATTATACATGCTATAAAATTACACTAGAAAGTTCAAGTTTCCAAAGTAACAATTACCTTTCTACATATATATATATTCTATATATACTTTTTAAATTTTTTTTTTTTTTCCAATACCCAGGATAAAGATATACCAGCTCCAGTACGGCTGTGTTTTTTCATAAGCATCTACCAAAGTCCCGTACATGACCAAAGCCTCATCTAAAAGTTAGTTTTTCAGGTATGCTACTTTGGTCGCCCTCTCATTTTCCCTTTCCTTCTTTTTAAAGTACTTTTCCACATGTCCCACTCCCTGGCTGTGCTATCTTTTAACCTCAGGCTGTGCTGCCCTTACGGTGGAAGGGCTGAAATTCAGTCCCCTCCCATTAATAAGCCAACTCGCATGGCCACCGACGGACAAGCAGCTGGTGACATTTTTCACCTCTTGGAGTGTTCCTTCAATACAGTACCGCAATCTCTGGGTCAGACGTAATTTAATTCTGTCAAATACCTGACATCAACGGGAACTACTTTAGACTTGGATTTCATTTCACGGCCACGTGCAGGGGTGCTTTTCCATACACAAGCTGTACAGATGCTACCATGGCCTAAGTGCAAAACAGAGTGCGCAGTGGTCTCAGCTGCATGGTGTTCAACAAAAAGCAGTCTGAATTTTACAGATACAGCTTATCACCCACTCTAGTGGTTTTCTCCATGGTTTTATGCTCAAGTAGCACCAACCATTTAAAATTTTCACCTTTAATATATATATACATACACCTTTTAGTATTTTTTATATATACACACACCCACACATACGTGGCATCGGTACGTTCACTGCAGGAGAAACTTATTTACAACTAGTTGGAAAAATTAAATTGTATCAAGTTACAGTATACCAAAACAAAATTGGCATTTGTGCTTTCTGTTTCTACAGGAGTAATTTTTGTCATTTCAAAAAAAGTTTATATTTTTATTTGCATCAAGACATGTCACATGATGAAAAAAGTTAGAAAATAGCTGGGACTGAGAATTACAGAGCATCGGCTTTCCTCATATGCCCCACTAAGTCTATAGAATAGCTGCTTTCTATAGAAATTCTCCATTCAGACACCCATGTGGTTACCCAAGCTTCCTTGAGGATCTTCTTAATAAATAATAACACACAGCAGAAGAACCATGCATCCTGTCTTGCACTGTGCACATTCATGAGATAAAAGTTTCTGCCTTCACTGAGCAACACGTTAATGACACAGCACTTAAACTTCACTTTTTACTCAGGACCTCAAAGTGCTTTTAAAAAGAAGGAAATAGCCCCATTCTACACGGTAGTTAAGAGGCACAAGGAATAAGGCTTGAATTACTGTTTTCAGACACTGACCGGGCCATGGAAAACAAGGGCTTAAACTCCAGATTCTCCCCAATCTGTTTACTGGGTTGGAGGATCCCGTTTTCTCAGGTAATCTCTACTCTCGGATGTAGACGCTTGTTTATAATCTGTAATATCAACCAAAAAAATAGCAGCTCCACAGCCCAAACAGCCCAGCTATACTTCAGTAAAGGTACTTTTCTCTTGAAAGGATGAAATAGTTTCATAAGAAAGCTGTTTAATTAAAAACAGAGATAAGTTTATCCTTCATAGCAATTTTGTAAATACGGGTAGTCTGATACAGCAGGCTATAAGTACCTCTTTGACCAGGCTAACAAGTATTTTCTGGCCAATTGTAATTTCAGCACTGGGTTACATAAAAGTGACTGCCTGACTCATCTGTTTATGCTTCAGCAAACACTGGAGACCAAAAAAGTATTGCTAAGATATACAATATTAAATAACTCATTAAAAACTAATGGTGAAATTTTTTTTTTTTTTTTTTTTTTAAATACAAAGCCTGTCAGGCTGGGTGCTGAAGGAAGACTGCTGCCATCCACTTCAGGAACTAAAATGTACAGCGTGTGTACTGTTACTTTCCAAGCATTTTAATTATTTTAGGACTAAGAGATTTTCTGTGTCTTAATAGGAAGTCATAGCATTCACATTAATTTCAGGAAATATTCACTTCTTTCAGACCACAAACTACTCTTCCTTTAGCTATTATCTATGTGCACATTTGCAATGCTTTTCCACAGGCTTCTTGTAAATGGAGGTTTCTTCTAGTCCTCTGTTTTGACAAACTACCCTCTCAGAGATGGCTGCAGGATCCCTTTTTCAACAAGGTGAGATTTCAGGGTTTTATACACGCTTAGTTGTTGCTCAGGCTGAAGTATCAACAGCTGTTTCAGTAATTTGCTGGGATTTGGACCCCTGTCAATGAAAAAGAAATTTTTTTTTTGTGAGCAACAGCTCTAAAGAAACTTTTCAACAGCTTTCCATTTGCCTCTTGCTGCACAAACAATGCCTTCCCTTTTTTGGGGACACAAAGTTACAGATTTCTCCCAGTCTATCTCCTCAGAATGTATGGATGAGCATTACTGGCAAAGCATACTCCTTAGCTCAATCTGAACAAACACTAAAAAGCATTTTCTTGTATTTGCTGTCAAATGGAGATACTAAGAAGGCTGATGACAAATGAGATTCACTGATTCATCCTCAATCACTGTAATCAACATATTTCACCAACAGACCTTTTTTAGTTTAGTATCTGTTGCCAGATAACCTGTGTACTATTGAACTAAATGGAAAGTTGGCCAAGTTCGTAAAGAAAACCAAAAATTAAACCAAGCTTTTCTAAATAACAGCCTCATTTTTAGCTAGTCACTTATTTACAGTCTACTTCTAAGATGGGCCAAATATGAGGCAAAGAATCTGTTGCTGATTAGGTATCTAATAATTATTTAGCCATATGCATTTACAAAACTAAGGGCATCAGTTTGGACACCTACAGCTCCTTGATCCCCCCACCCCAGGAACTATAATGACTGTGAGAGAATTGTCATTCCCGTGATTTCTTCTTGAAAGCTGGTGTGGTGCAGGGAAGATGAGCAGTATTTTTAAGAAGTTGTCTCCTCTCTTTAACCATAGTGTTTTCAGCTTAAACAGAAAATAGCAGGTCAAGCGACAGAAATACTGAAACTTACAGGAAGAACTGCGGTCCTGCAACCTACAGGCTCTTCAGGAATCACACAGGGAAAGTAAATGCTCCATCAACCCTCCTGCCCAAAACCCCATCCTCATACCTCCCTGTAATCAGTAAATTCTCCTAAAACTCCTAAAAGGCTGCTACACAAAACTTTCTGGTATTTAGGGTACACAGGTTACCTTTAACAGCAGTCACAGAAACATTAAGGCATAGCTTGAACCTGACACAAATCCTAGGCAGTGACATGTTTTCTTAACAGTTCTGTATTTGAAATCATTGCATAGATCGGATTTAGAAACCTGCAATCTCCACTATGCTAACAGTGCAGAACATAACTCATATGAAGCAACTATGATACAGCTCCTATGCAAGCTCAAGTAGTTAATATTGTAAAAAGCCCATACCTTATGAAACTGGTGATATAGACATGAACAAAAGTGGCCATCAAGTACTGACAATCAAAGCGATCCATTATCCCACCATGCCCAGGGATTGTGTTTGCAAAATCCTTTTGGGTGTGAAGGATGGGGAAGGAAAAAAAAAAAAAAATCATTGTCAGTGATTCCGATGAAACACACTAATGATGTATCCCTTGACAGCAGCGCATGAACACCGTAATTAAGCTACAGTTTCACTGCACTGAGCCGAAAGTTAGCAAGAGCCTCCTTTGCTATAGGAGTTTTTAACTGGAAAGGTGAGTCAAGAGGTGACAAGAAAAAGAAGAGAGGAAGCAACTTGTCCACAGTATCACACAAGAGGACAGCGGTAGGTCAGGTGCAGGTTTGCCAGTACTGAGAACACTTGCATGCCTATATATACACTTCATTTTGTAGCAAGTCTCTTAAGCTAATGGCTGTTGTTTCTTGCCTCTGCAGAATCTAATTCTCCTCTTTTAATATTTTTATTGCTTTATCCTCTACTGGTAGCTGCTGCTGAAGCACTTGTTACCAGGGAATATATATTTGCTACAAGAGAAGCAGTAACCTGAGGACTCCTTCCACCATCTAACGCTGGCTTTGCAAGTTGTACTGCGCATTCACCTGCCATTTTTTTTCACTGGGTTCTTGGTAGCCATAGTTAAAAACCATAATATGTGCATACAATATAAATATATTTAACAGAATCAAAACCCCTGTAGTGAAAAAATTGTCAGTGCTTAAAAAAAAAAAATTCTGATGCAAACAAAGCTGACACACCACCTTTGTGTTACCTGATCTTGTCTGTAGAAC
Organism: Balaeniceps rex; assembly: GCA_013401315.1. Classification (NCBI taxonomy): domain Eukaryota; kingdom Metazoa; phylum Chordata; class Aves; order Pelecaniformes; family Balaenicipitidae; genus Balaeniceps; species Balaeniceps rex. The sequence continues at coordinate 34,586 of VYZW01043906.1, forward strand.
AGCTTTGTCAGTCAAACTACCCTCAAGTACCGTTTTTGTCATCCATACTTACTTGTGTACTCACTGGGTGAAAACCCTGACCTTAGTCACGTGGGGCGACTGCCAGCAAGTTAAACCAGTCCTGTGCTGCTGCCACTCCAGCCCTCCAGCACTGGGCAGGCATGGAGTGTCTAACCCAACCTACGTGCTGCCTTCAGTAACAATTCCACAATATCCCTGTCTTCCCAACAGTCCTTTGGTCACCACCTTGGGGCCCAAAAGTATTAAAAAAAAAAAAATCTACTTTTTAATGTTCTGCTTTAAGAATAAGTGCTGCTTTTCAGAAGCATTCTTTTCCCCCAAAAGCCCTTCTTCACACAGTCAGTCTTTTGCTACCTGGACGTACAGGTACGACAGCGCATGAGGCTGTATCTAGCAAAGTGCCGGACAAGCTGCTCGGACCGGCATAAGGAAGAAGGGTAGGTACAAGCGCACGTATGGGAGTTCAGCACAGAGAGGTTTATATGCTTCTGTGCAAAGCACATGCCAAAACTGGTGGACATAGGGAACAACAAGAAGCAACAGGATAAGAATTACAGCAGTCCTACCAAGACATAAAAAAGGTCAGGAGAAAATTTGGGGCTGCCCTCTTCCCATACTCCTGCTGCCACTTAATACCAGCCAGGGACAACACTGCCGCAAGTGACAGCACACACCTTGCAATAAACATAGGTTAGCATGTGACATCATTTGCCAATACACATTCTTGTTACAAGGCGGCGCTGTATTGGCAAAGGCAGCCAGACATCTTATGCGTTGGTGAACCTGACACATCAGCATCTGCGTACGACACAAATACTATTGGTAAAACACAGCCAGCCACAATCTGAAGGGTAAATCACTGTTGGTGCTTCTTAGGCATCTACACATTGCCTTTCATGTCAAGTATAATATCTCACATCTTGCTTGTCTAAACCACTTCTGCAACATGACTTGGAAGAGTAATCAACCAAAATATGAAACCGAATTATTCTTAGATTTGCAACACTAAAGTCACATGTTGATTACAGAAAGTTTTAAGAATAACACATCTGATAAAACTAAGCACTGCTGCTGATGCTAAAAACCAGCTCGAACATCATCGCACCTTAGTAGAAACGCTAGGTACTACAATGAACGATTAAAAAACAAACAAACAAATCCAAACCCAATCCACCAATTTATCTAATTCAAAGAGAAAACCAAAACAAAACCAGCTTACAGGAGTCATTACACACCTTGATTTTGAAAGCTCTTTTAAATCCACTGGCGAAGAATCCTCCAAATGGCCCAATTAATGAGGCAAATGTTGACAGTGCAATGCTGTGCATCTGAAATGGGTACATATTCACCGTTTCCTACAAGAAAAATAATTAGCACTGTATTTCAATATGTTTGATTGTAGGCATTCTAAGCTTAAATATTTTAAAATGGGGCTGTTACAGAGCAAATTTCCACAAAGCTCCAGTTTTCCTGACACAAAGTAATACTGTAAAGAAAGGAAAAGTAGACACACTGTAGAAAGCTGCTGCAAGGTCTGGTCATGTGAACAGGATGAAGTATTCAGGGTTGCTAGGGCAGTTAACTTTAACAAATGATGTGGTTTTCAGCCAATCCCTTAGTTGATCATAAGGAATATAACTACTAATTCCATAACATATGATGGGACTCTAGTCTTTCCTGGCTCAGCTTTTCCAGACCTATTTCCTGTAAACAAAGGAGCTTTCCACAAATTCCTAGTATTGCTCTAGTAAGTGGCCCAATGCTCTCCACAAACTTGTCACCTTCATGCAATTCACTGTCACTTCTTTCAAGTGCTCTCACAAGATAGATATGAATTCTGCACTAGTCTGCCATACTGTCACCTTTGTGTACGTAGGGCAATCATGGGAGATAAGGTTTACCCTCATTAATCTTTTGGGTTGCATTTAAACAGATATTGTTCCCCTCAGCCTTCCCACAGACTTGAAATTTGTTTTGATCCATTCAAGTTCTTACAGATAAGAGAGACTTCATTGGCAACAGGTACCTGTTTTCCTTCCTGACACAGATTGGAAAAAAGCATTTTTTTTGGTTGGTTGGGGTGTTTTGGGTTTTTTGGGGTTTTTTTTGGTTTGTTTGGGTCTTCTGGGTTTTGGTCTTTGTTAGTTTTTTGGTTTTTTTTTTCTTTTTTGGTAACTTAGCTTTGAGCACTTTCAATTCAATGGTACAAGCTCCAGCCTTTGAGAGAACGCTATGCTGGCCTCATCCCTGAGAGCAGAGCACACCTCACCTGGCAAGTCTTGATAAACACCATCTGTAGCTGAAAAACCCTGTACCTTGTGTTTCTGATTTGCATCACAGCTGGCCAACACCAATTAACTTCTTGACTACTTTGTAAAATTATCTTAAGACATGTTTCTTTTAGGCTAAACTGTTCAGTTGGTCAAACAGAAAAGTTTATGAGTTGGAATTATTAAGTCAGTTTTGTTGGGAGAACACAAGGCTCGACATCTTTTGACATGAAGCAAAATGTCTTCCAAACATAACATGTGGTCATATTTCTGAGAGAGAGCATCAGGAATTGAGTAACAGAGGGAAAACCAGAAACAGGCTGTTGCCCAAACAAGTAGATTCAATCTGACTTTCTATAAAGAGTGCTAAAACTAGTTCTCTCCTCAAAAGGCTTGTTAGAGCCTGGCAAAAGTACTCCAGAAGTGCACATGGAACTACCATCTCTTTTTAGGGTTAACGGATAGCTCTCTATTAGACTGGCACAGAGCTGGGCATTCCCATCTCCATGCCCTTTACCAAAATACGCAATATAGCTGGACACAGTAAGATTTCTCTCTGCTCAGTCCACATTATGTTTTTGTGCAGAATTTTAAATTTGCAACCAACCCCACAGTCCCTGAAGCAACAGTACATTCATTTGGTATGAAAATACTAGAGCTCCTTCTAGATGTGATCTTACTTTTCTAAGTACCAGCTGTAGCCATTAATTACTTTTAGTCTTAGGTTTGGTTGCTTCAGTTTCCAGTTTGTGCTTTCTTCTTGTAACCACATCAACTTTTCTCCTTCAGTGTTACATCCATATAATCACAGGTAAAGCCCACGGCCTTCCCTAGTGCTGTGCACTCACTCTCTGTGCTGAGCCACTGCACAGGCAAGGGGAGCACTGCAGAACCCACTTGTTCTGCGTTTATCCCAGTCACTTCCTCTTTGCCCTAAAGGAAAGATAATGACAGACTGCTTTGTTTCTATTTGGTATTTTCTTCCTGTTGGAGTGCCTCTGGAGCCTGTGACTTCAGAAGCACTGCTTCGTATAGTAGGATAACTGATGACCTATTTCCTGACAGGTAAAGATACAACAGCTCACTTACACGAATTTGCAGGCTGGGTGTGAGGAAAGGGGTCAGTGACTACATCACGTGGAACTATTACTGGTACTCCTTTTTCGCTCAGCACGGGAGTAATGGCACTGATCCACAAGATGCTATGTGGTGAAGAAAGTACAAGTCCAATCCTAACAGCAGTTACGCACTAGCTGAAAACAGAATTAAGTTCTACAAGATTACTTAAACTTGCTACTAATTCGGGCCATAAAAAGCCTTTGTCCACTTTCCACAAAAATTTAAAGGTTGTTCTTCAAAAATAGGTTTGTCTGCAAAATGCTTAAGTGACATCCATTTCCAGCACAAAGAGAATACAGGCCACAAGAACACAGGCGGGTTTCCTCAGGTGACTCAAGCAATGCATTTCAATTCTGCTTGGGTGACCACCTCCCCTGTCTGAGCAACAGAGAGGCTCATGGTATCAATTCAGTTCTTACCCTTCAAGCCTTACCAGCATTCATATACCTTTCTAAAAAGGTTTAGAAAACCATTCAAGCTGGGAAGTACGATTTCAATTTTAACCAAAGCCTTGTTTTTTTCCTTACCCATCCCAACACAGCCTGAAGCAATGGTGGCACAGAATACTTCTTCATCTGAAAGAGCTCTGAAGGTTCACACTCTGTCACAAATCTGTTGGTTTCACTGTTATATTCCACGGGGCAGACAAAGTACTGATGTTGAGCCAAAAAATAGGAAAACTGAAAAGCAAAACAAGGACTCCTGAAATAGGCATTTGTTGTTACAGTCAAAAATCATACTGTAACGGATGGCTTTGTCATTGCAAGCTGAGGATAATAGAAATCTTTTTAATAACAAGGAGACCCAGAATGGAGTAAAATTGGCCTGTTTAAGTTGGAGAATGCCTCAACAAGGCAGACAAATGTGGACGTTCAATGCACTTAGTGATGATTTCCCAACTTGTTTTCCTTTTCGCATCTCTCAGGTTCATATCTACTGGATGTTTCTGGATTATAATATCCCAAAATGTTAGCCAATGCATAATTTCTTTGCAGTTCACTTCTCCATTAAAACTTGAACTATCACTTCTACCAAGTTTGGCAGTTATGAGTTCTGCTGACCTTGGTGATAAATTACTTATCAGAACAGTTACTGTATGCTGTTATTATCTTCTATGCATATCATCAGTGTAAACTACTTCTCAGGAGAAATGTCATTGTAAAGTATGTAATACTTTACAAAAAAGTATTTACAAAAAATTGTAAAGTATGTAATACTTTACAAAACATAAATAATGCTATCAATAAACTTAAATTCAAAATAGGGATGCAACTAATAGATAAAACAATTCCAGATATAGTAATAGTAATGGCAAAAATGGCCAATATAACCTACTCAGGAGAGGTGCAAGCCTTGCCTAGCCTTTCCAGCTAGTTACAAATTGGCAGAATTACCTAGCCAAAAAAAACCCCTAACTCTTAGGCTTTCAGCAGTTTGAGATGACCAAATCTGTCAGTAATTTTACTTCATGAAAACAGGAAGCTGAAGACTGAACCTATACAAGGAAAGTCCTGTGGTTACTTACAATAAATCCAAATACAACCGTGGAAAAGAAGCCTCCAATGAACCCCTCCCAGGTCTTCTTGGGAGACAGCTAGGCACAAAACAGGTAGCGTTAGCCTCATCAGTTGCATCACTGAACCCTTTTTTACTCTATTTCTGGACCTTGTTTGTGAAAATTAAGCTCCTACATGGTTTTTCAAAGGTATGTGTGAAATACTGAATGTCAGCAGCTGCAGCTACTGAACATGATAAATACAGGAGTATGGCTAGGACCTGTCCCAGGCAAGGAGGGAGAGTGCCACAGTTTGGTTGGTGCCACTGGGCAGCTTGAGGGAACAGAGACCTCCCTTCCCATCTGCTGCTGATGCCTGCCTCTGGCCACAGCTGACCCTGATTAAGCAGCTGAGCTCCTTGACTTGGAAACCTACATGAGCGCACTATGGCTCTGCTGGAGACCTCTGCTAGCAAGTGCACATTTAGATAGCAACAGAAGCCTGGGTGTTGGGCAACTACTGCTGGGGACGCTCCTCGGGAGACACTAGCTTCCTACAAACAGACTGGCAAACTAATACAGCAAATAACTGCAGGCCTAAAGAGGCCAGCGTAGCAAGTTATTTTCTTCATCAAATTCTACCACCTTTTCAATTTAGGAGCAGTTTAATATCAGAACCAACTAAATACTCAAAAGTTAACATGGCAACATCATGAAAATAATAATTCATGGCTTTCTGTGGGGTCTTGCATATTCTACCAGAATAGGAAGACTACTACTTGAGCCCTTCTCAGTGCTACGTCACCGAGACCAGATGAGGAATAGGTATATATGACCCAGCGCCTTATTTCAAATTAAAGTTTCTGTACAGTAAGCATGCAGTTAAACCTGCATATGAAATCCAAAAAGGAAACCATTATAAATCATGATGCAATAGACTCAAACCGTATTACACTTTAATGTCAATATTACATTTACATTAATCCCAGTTTCCACTTACAAATCTTCAGAAACAGGATAGTCAATTTGGTTTTTTTAGCGAAGATGTGCATCACGCAGTACAGCAGAAAGTATTTTTTTCCATGAACACATTTTTGAACAAGTATCAAAAATGGTATAAATTGTAAAAGCTTGTTAGTGAGGAAGTGCCTAAGTACATACCTTAATTAACGGAGTTCTGCCAAAGAAGAATCCAAAAATGTAAGCAGTAATATCATTGCAGATAACACTTGAAATTGGAACCAGAAACCTAGAGAAAGACATTAAAAGTTTCATGGAGAAAAAGAAAAGCTGCCCAAACCTAAACACAGGACAGAAACTGAAACAGCAGCATTTCTTTCTGGGAATTTTTTCTGTAGTATTTAGAAAGAATTATGTTTCATAACATGTTCACCTAGTTTCCCCATGAGCAGCATATTTAGCTATACTGGTTTTAGTCTTCAGCCAGTCAAGACTGTTACAGATCCTTGTTAGTTCAAGTTAAAATATGATTTTGGTGCATGAGCTTAAAATGTGAACAGGCTGGCTTTTTCCTTATCAGGCTTGAAGACTGGTACCACAGTTAAGAAGAAATCAACAGATATAAGCATGTTAATGTTATTGGTAACATCAAAGCAAGCAAATTCCTTTTAAAGTTTAATGATATCTAAACTAAAAAAAAAGTTTTCCTTTTTTTTTCCTCTTGTCAGTTTGGAGCAGGCTGTGTTAGCTTTCTAAGTGCTCTTTGCATGCAGACAGCATCTGAATCTGTTACTCAAGCCTGTTAACACCTTTTTTTTCCTTCCTTTTCAAAGCAGGGATGTATTAATAAGCTAAAAGTCAGATTTTGTGACCATCTGCCAAATTGCCTAGCACCAGTGGAAATAAGAAATAGCAGGCTAGCAAGGCAACTAGGTTCAGTTTTTGGCACATGAACGTGATCGCTATGAAAAGAATTTGTTTATACAAACTTTGTCAAAGGCTTTGGGTTTTCTTTCTAACTATGAGTACATCTTTTCTGCAATAATGTCCCCAGTTGTACATATATCAGGAAAAGAAAAAGGAGAACATGCAGTATTATGTCCTTGGAAGAACACAAATCATCTTCCATGTGCTTCTTCCTTCCTTCTCAACTTGTAATTTACCCTGTCCCTAAAGAAGTGGGGGGGGTGAGAAAACACACCCTCTCTTTGAGGAGTGGTTTTAAGAAGTCAAGTTTAACTGCATCATCTGAATTTAATATATTGCTGGAAATGGGGCATTAAGATGAGCCAACAATATCCAAGATTTGAAATAAATTAATTAATTAAATTAATTAATTAATAAATTTAATAAATCTTAAAATATTTTAAGTAACCTGAATTTATCTGAACAGGGAAGGTGGCAGGGAAGGCAGGAGGGAAGGCAGCCAGATCAGGGATTTCAAATTAAATGGTCCAACTTCAATAGCTCTGAGCAACCTGAAGCTCCCAAGTAATTGAAAAAGAATTGCTTGATATTCATTCCTTCAGCAAAATGCTACGGAAACTATTTCACCAAGCATGCAAGCAATCGTATTCCTTGCAAGTAAATGAAGTGGTTGTTTAAAACTATCATACTTGTGGCTGCCAATCTAGTTAAAGAGGTTTCTGCTTCCTCTCCTGTATCCTTTACCTCTTCGCTCCCTTTTTCTCTGACTCCCCTTCCAACTAGACATTAATGCTCCTTTAATTTGTGCTGCTTTAACTGTTCCCATGATTATTCCCTAACCAGATGTATGTAAAAGAACCAACCTTTCAATGCAATAGAGTTACAAGTTAGTTTATTACTGTCCCCTTACCAGATCATGCCTTCAAAGAGATTTTGGATGACAAGATGAGATTGAGTTACAGTGATCAGCAAAGTGACATGAGTCCATGCGAACTGTTAACAATGCAACAACACAACAGTTAGTGAAAACACCGATCCGTACACCTTGATAAATACTGGCGTGTCAGCTAGAGGAGCTACTTAGGAACTCACAGGGAAGACCAGTTCTAGTGATAATGCAAGAGATGTGTGTATACAGTATATCACAAGTTAGCTGGCTTTCTGAAGCAAGTACTGAAACTTTAACAGGTTTCCCCATCACTTACCTCCACCCAGAATTTTTTAACGTGCAGTTTAACATCTGACTTAATAAGACATACACCTTCAGCATGAAAGCAAAGAAATGTAAGCAATGTGATATTCTGTATATACATATAACAGGCATGTTAGAACTGTAACAATAAAATGGCAATGAACTACTCATGAAAGAGTCATGTTACACGGATGTGGATATCTCCCATAACAGAATACCAGTCCTCTTATGAAACATGAGAATTCTCAGGATTAGCAAAAACGAAGTGTTAAGTTTTATGCGCATGGTCATTTAAGCAGTCATTTTCCTCAGTATTACTGTACATACTTGGTGCTTATTCTGTAGTGCCAGTGTACAATAAAGTGGTTTCCAAACAGTTTACCAGTAAAGATTCTACAATAGATGTTATTTTCCAAAAACTTTTAAATCAAGAACTAGTAGTTTTTCCATGAAACACCAAATTTAAGCACTCAATGTCTGGGTGATTTAACACTGGGAATGTCCTAGTTCTTTAATTCTCTTATCACATGTGTTTTCCTATGGCAGCCAGTGTCTACTTCCAGTTAAGACAACTCAAGAAGGCTAAAAGGGAGGGTGCAAGAACTGACTAAAGGTTTCTGAAAATATTACCTGCTGGTTAATTAAAGCATCTCTGCAGAAAAATTTTTAGTATTTGCACAGTGATATTGGAACACCACCTAAAACCAAATGACTACTCTCCTTGACTGTCCAAACACTGTGTTGCCACACAGTGGATACACAGCTTCCCTCTGTTTTACTGCAATTCTTAGGTAGTCACACCTTAATGTTTTCTGGGCAGGCACCAAGTCATATGACTGACGCTACATTTTTTCTGCCTTCTTTCCAGAAGGGGGAAAGGAAAAAAAATAATGGAAAATTAGTATATTTACCTTGTGCCAATCTGAAGATGAGGACTTTTTTTGCAGATTAGAAGATAAAGACCACCTCTCCCTAGGAAAGCTGCATCTCTCTGTCAGGTAAGTTCTCCCAAAAACAGGGTATATTTTTTTTGGTAAAAGATTTTTTTACATGCTCATACAGGGCTCAGCTAAGTCCTAGTCTAGAATTAGGGATCCTCAATGGTAAAGTACTACCTAAAGCACTGTAGAAACAGAGGGGTTAACCGAATCCCCAGAGCTTTAGGAATCTTTAAGGTTGCGCAATGCCCTGATGGCTCAAGTTCTTTAAAGACAGGAGCTGTACTGCATTAGTTTTACTGTTGCTTCCAATCATTCCAATATAGAAGGGGGGCAGGGGTCAGGGGGTTTTTTGGGGTTTGGTTTGATTTTGGGTGTTTTTTTTGTTACCTGTGACGTTACAAAATTAGTTTTCAACCTATAAGACACATATAAGAAAAAGGTTCATGCTCTTGATTAGCTACTATGCTGTTTATTAGGTGGACAAATACAAGAGATAAGAACACTGGTTTCTTTTAATAGATTAATGATCTATTGAGGCACAGCTGAGCAGAAGACCAGAACTGCTGTTAAGTGTCACAGAATAAATCTTCCACATAGGGGTTAAGATCAAGTTCCCTTCATAGTACTCCAGTGGAGCCTCTACAAAGTAACACTTGAGTCACAGGAACCACTTCCCACACTATGCTGAACTATTTGGCTTCAGACCTGGGAGGGAGATGCACACCCCTTTCTCCAGGAATCTCTTTCGTATCAGCCTATCACTATGGGAAACGTATCACGTTGTATATGCACAAGGCCTCACCAATGACAGCTTGTATTGACTGACAGGCCACATCCTGTGATATAATAGTAATAAGCTGCAAGGTGAACAGATACCGAACAGCCCAACACCATTTGATTTCATGTTACTGTTGATTTAAGCACATTTTCCACACCCCTCTTCCAAGCTATTTTATGAACATAGGGACATGACTGTTTCTAGTGGCATTCATAACATGAGTGACCACAGCAAAGTGGGTAATACACACCATGTAAAACTGCAGACGATAATGTTTCTTCACTAAACTCAAAACAAACATGCAGAAGCCTGTAAAACAAAGCAAGTGTAGTTTGTACCATCTTATATTTAATTTCACTGAACTGTGATATACCAGTAATTCTCTTCCCTTGAAACAGCTTTTAATCCCTCTGCTGCTAGGAGCGTTTGCTTGTATTCAGTTGAGTGTACATATAGAATTATTCTCATTAGAGCACAAGATTTAGTTAACATCAGTAAAGAGCATCCATTTCATTACTTACAAGGTCCCATCGTAGACATAAATTTTTAGGGGAGGAGACCATCACTTTTAAAAACCACTCAAAAAACAGGTCAACAAGCTGGTTTTGAATAATTAACAGAAACAATTGAAAGGAAAAGACCAGCTTGCCCCTTTTCCCCAGACAGGCATAGGGAGGGCTGCATGCAACACAAGCATGAAGTGCAGGCGTTGGAGAATTCAGCTGACTGAAAGAAATGTTCTGGGTGGCTAACAGAGCACCTCTTCTCCCCTAGGGCAACTTAACCCTGGGGGCAGCCCCTCAGTGACTCCACCATCCCAATGCAACAGCCGCCAAGGGGCTCTGCTACACTCTGCCTCCTGCTTTTTGCTCCTGACTGGCTTGTCTCATCTCTCCCCTCACTGCCCTTCAGCAGTCACGAGGCATTAGTTAAGTTAGTTTCCTCAAGCCAAAGCCAGCTGAAAAAGGTCAAGTCTTGCAAAGCTGATTTCAAGTTTGTGATCTAAGCACTAAGTAGAATTTTTATCTGATTTTAAAAAAAAATTAACAGTAGACAGACTGACAGTTCATCATGAAGATCACATTTCTTAATATATTTTACAAGTATTTGTAGCACAGCAGTCTCCTGTCCCTTAGGCCAATCTGTGTCTTCAATTGATTTAATTTTAGGCTAAAATAATATTAACTGCATTGCTGAAAACAACGTGGACTATATTTACATGTTCACAAAGCAATACCCCACAAGACTGCCAGCTTATGTCTCTTCTTCCTAGAGGAGAGGCTTTTAAAAACTCTTTCTTTGGATAGGGAGGAAAATCTATCCATGAGGCAAACGTCTGAACATCTTGCAGACAAAATAAAGCCTCACGCATTTTGAATAATCAGTTTAAAATATATTGGTAAATCTTATCACTGTAGACCTAGCAGAACATTTGCATAATAAAGCATCAACCCAGCACAGCAATTACACATACAAGTCATCTCCACAGACTGCCAAAATAGCATTCATGTATTCAGCTACTGAGCTCCAGTTCTTCAGTGATCAAAATTAATTCATGCCAACTTCTCTTGAGCACTATTAGTTCAACTTTCTCAAGATCATCTACTTGTTTAGGCTGCCGCCTTCTTCTTAGTGAACATAAAATTTGTATTCATCTTTTCACAGGAAAAATGGAACTGTGAACACCTAATTTCCTCGGACGTCAAGAGGAAAAAGAAACTGAAAATACATAAATCTGGTAAGAAATTATTTTTAAAAAAAAAGCGCAGAAACAAATGCAGCACAAAGTTCTTTCATTTTTGCAATTTCCTACACTTACCTGTTAAATAGAGTGCAAAAGATATAAATCTGTGGTAACGAATTAGGAATTGAAGCTGTTCTCTTCTCTGAACAAATGTAGCGAAGTAATCAGCTACAGTCTCTCCATAAAAGAAGTAGTTCACACACAGCAAAAAGTACCTACAACATACAACAGCTAGCAGTTATTTTAACAAGATAATATATATTTGTGTCATTCTTAAAAACAAAACAAACAAAAAACCACAACAAAAAACACCACACAAAAGGAAACCCAGAAGGGTAGAAAAGACACATGATAAAAATAAAATTCAAGTATAAATCCAGTCTTATACTTCTGGATCAGTGTCTCCTCTGACAAGCCAATTTTCATAATTTACTTCTTCTAAAGCAACCGCACTAGCAAAGCAAACAAATTTTTCAGGATACAGTTGGAAAATTAATTTCATCTTTATCTACAGTACTGAATACTCTACACCTATGCAAGTCCTTTTCAGATATTCTAAAAGTACAGAACAAGTATCTGCTATCATCGATACTGACACAAGCAATTCTGCATATTCTTTTCCTGTATCCTAATAAGGGTAGTTTGTGATTTCTGAGTTACAAACAGGAAAAAAGGTACTTGCATAAGGAATCCTCTGAGGCTATAGGACAGTGAATCTGACATGGACCTTGAGGATCTGAATCTAACTATACTTTTGCCATCTGGCCAGAAGGTTCTCTCTGAAAGAGTTACTGCTGCATCTCCTGCTCCACTCCACCACGCACTTTGCCTTTATCTTTCTTGACCGAGCAATAATCTTACAGGCTTAAATCCACCAACTAACTCGTAAATGCAGCTATTATTACAACTTTTTCAAAACAATTTTGTGGGAGTATGTCCACACCCAAGGTTCAACTGAAGTGAAATGTCACCTTCAGCCACCTCTTTTTGAAGGATCTTCAAAGAAATTCCTTTCAGTCAAAACAGTCAGTACACAAGTAATTCTGTCACAGGTTTTCATACAAGCTCAGTTACTCAGCTTTCTAGAGTTAAGTCACAATGGGATCCTCAAATGCCAAGGCAGCACTCAATAAAAACCAATAAATAGCAAATCCAAAACCACTAAGAGATGCACCTCTCTAGGCAACATACTCTTTGGCTTATTACCAAAGTCAGCCACAGAAGATAAAAACTTGTGATTCAAGACTGGATCTCCGGATAGTCTCAGAGCTATCAGTACTCATTCTCTTCACCCCAGTAGATGTGAAGCCTTGCAAAGTGAGCGTTAACATCTCTAAATAAGCAAAATAGTTGATGTTCAGACTACTAATAGGATTCCCTCATCTCATTGAAATGTCTTAATATTTAGTCTCAGTGGCAAGACGTTGAACTGAAAGGAGCTTTGATGTTAACTAACGTGGCAATGCAGAGGAGTTGATTTTGAGCTCCACATATGAAAGTGACAGCGGTCAACTGCCAAAGTAGACTAAGTGGTAGAGTGCATATCTTCTCCTCTACAAATTTTAGCAAGACCACAGAATCATTCATGTATGAGTCTGCTCTAGCTGTAGATCCAGAAGCCATGGAATAAAGCAGACAATAGATCAGTCCCCTGGATAATCCAGGAGTGACCAGAAGGGAACGGATTAGCATTTACAGAAGAGCCAACAGCAGGAATCCACCACATTACACAGTAAAGTTGCTTCTAGAAGTGAGGAAGCAATGTGACAAGAGACAGGGAATAACCTAGGTATTTCAATTCCTTAAAAAACCAAACCCAACAGAAAACCAAAACCACACAACATAGGTCATGTCTGAAGAATTATGTCCTTAAGCACCTTAGAGACTACATGTGCCCAACACCTTCCCATAACGCTGACTCTAATCAAAAGCCTTTATTTTGCCTCCCAGAACTCAGGAGAAGAGTCGATTTTCCCAGTTCTATCCAGCCCTATATAAGCTGGATGTTGTCACAAGTATCTGGGATTTGCCAGAAAAATTAATCTCATCTTTTGGCTTTCAGAAGATCCCTCAACACTATATTGATGCAGTCCTGTAATTAAGTGCATGACTGGAAAGGATTTAAAACTTGTATGTTATTATTCTAATCCTCTGTGTGTGTGAAAAGGAGCCTTTAAGGTACCTGTTCTATTTATTTCCTGTGCAAGGTTAACAGACACACACAAAAAAAAAATCAAAGCAGTTCAGGTAATACATATCAGGTGATTATTTGGCTATGCATATTTTTAGATAGCTTACACATGCTCAATTCTGATTTAAAGCATATATGCATGCATACATACATGTGTACATATATATATATTTATAACAAGGAAAAAAATTGAAGTAGTAAAAGGCCAACTGACTTGTCTAAGTTCACAGGTGGAAGACAACTACAGAATCCTGTATTAGAGACAGATGTCAAGTTTTATGTCCGCACATGACCTACAAACCTATCATTCCACCGTGACAGGATATGAAGAACATGAAGATTTAAGTTTCACATCCCTACTTATTGATGTTCTTGCTAGCTACTCACCAGCTGAGGGATCTAAACCATGGTAAATCATATGAGTGGTAGACTCTGTAACCTATAGTAATGATTTCATGGTAACACTTCACTTGGATGCTTAAGACCTAAAATAAAAGAAATAAAGAACTATGTAAATATGCTGCAGTTGTTTCTTAAAGGCAGTAAGTAGTACTGCAACTTGCATTAAGGAGAGAAATTATTCTGAATTCAAATTTCACACAGAAAACAGACAGCTTCAAAGAAGTCCAAGGAAAACTAAAGCTCCATTTAACCCTCCCCAAAACCTCAAAACCACTAGGCATGCTGAGAAAAAACACATTGGGCTTGTGTCCTGGTTTCAGCTGGGATAGAGTCAGTTTTCTTCCTAGTAGCTGGCATAGTGCTGTGTTTTGGATTTAGGATGAGAATAATGCTGATAACACACTGATATTTTAGTTGTTGCTGAGCAATGCTTACACTAAGTCAAGGACTTTACAACTTCTCATACTGCCCTGCCAGCAAGGAGGCTGGAGGTGCACAAGCAGCTGGAAGGGGACACAGACAGGGCAGCTGACCCAACTGGCTGAAGGAATATTCCGTACCATATGACATCATGCTGAACAAAAAAACCTGGGGGCAGTTGGCTGGGGGGGGGCGCGGCCGCTGCTCATGAACTGGCTGGGCACCAGTCAGCGAGTGGTGAGCAGCTGTATTGTGCATCACTTGTTTTGTATATTCTTTTATCATTATTATTATTTTCCCTTCCTTTTCTGTCCTATTAAATAGTCTTTATCTCAACACATGAGTTTCACCTTTTTTCTGATCTCTCCCCCATCCCACTGGGAGGTGGGGGGTGAGCGAACAGCTGTGTGGTGTTTAGCCGCCTGCCGGGTTAAAACACAACAGCTAGCTGCAAGAACACACTTGTGAAACAAGGGAAGGCTCCTGACTTTTCTTCATTAAAACAGTTTGGCAGCAGCAGGTCAAAAGTTCTTCCTGTAAAGAAGGCTCTTCTATTTCTTTTGGCTAAGTTTTATCTTTAAATTTAGTTTAAGAAATATTTTCTAGGCCCAATGGAAAAAACTAGCTGTGCAACACAACCTGGACACCCAGGTCTTCCACTTGCAAGCATCTCATTAACGGCAATTAGCATTGATGATTAGAAGCAAAGCTCATCTGACCCAGGTCTGAACGTCACACCCTCCATGGCCTTCATTTTGTTTTGCTGATCTCACTACTTCAGTGCTTGCCCATGCAAGTCTGGTAGTACATCCTGCCAGTCTTTGGGCTCCAAAGGACTTTCTGCCAGTTTTGTCTAATCCACAGTCGCCAAGCAGATCGCCCTGCCCAGATATCAAGTATTGCCAAACACAGGTCACCAGTAATCCTGTGCAGAGGCAGGAGTAAGAACCTACCCACGCCGACTGCATATGTCGGCATGCTAGGCTTTGCAGTATTCTCTTACCACCTGAATTAATGAATAAATTTCATCTTGCTCAATGTGTGAACACAGTTTAAAACAGTCTTACACCACCTCAGTGTGTTAATTTTGAAGCTGCCCATCTCCTGCTCTTTCTTCTGCTTGGCCTATGTTATAAAACTCAAATGCTATACGCAAGAGCAACATGAAAGGATTGCACCTTACAGTGGAAAAGGACATTGGGGTCCAAAGGCATGGAAGCTTGTGCCTGTTACCTTAGTAGCAGGCAAATGTAAAACATGCCTCCCAACTTTTTAGAGCAGGCTCAGGGCTCGTCCTCCAAACTACACTGGATTACTCTTCCTACAAGTCTCTGTGCATTTTCAGTCTCAGTATTAAGATTTGGTTTTAGCACAACAACTCTTGTTTAAATGTAAGCTATTTGATTCCAGTGAAATGAAATAATTCATGAACAAACCTGTTTTCCCTCCATTCTTCTTCTTACGTAGTCTCAAATGTCAACTTTATGAACAGTTTATTACATTAGAAGACAGAGTTTTTGCTTTATGGTACAACAGAGAAAGAACTCTGTTCCAATTCTATACTAACTTTAATTACTTTTTGGTTCAGCTCTTGATAGCTTTGCCCATGATTGCAATCTCAGAGTATACTACGAATATACAGAATCACACTGCAAATTGATTAGTTCCTTTTTGTTCGTTATCATCATTCTCAAGTGTAACTGACTACTAAAAGAAGGATTGTGGGGAAAAAAAAAAAATCTCTCTACAATGACCCACACTTTAAAGGGGCTTTGCTTGTTGTTTCTACACACACACAAAAAAGAAAATCCTCTACCAATGAAACAATGAATTACTAGTTTGTTATGTCCTTCACCTGAAAACAGGAAATATAAACCAGACTAATTCAGATGTAGCGACTGTAACGCAGACCATAATACTGGTGAAACAGCATTCCAGTCTCTCGAGACAATACAGGGAAAAAGGGAGTTTATGACCTTTGGAAAAAGGGGCAGGCAACTCAGGAGAACTACAGGGATATCATGAGGTTATGCAGGGAGAAAATTAGAAGGGCCAAAGTCCAACTAAAACTTAATCTGGCTACTGCAGTAAAAGACAATAAAAACTGTTTCTGTAAATACATTAGCAACAAAAGGAGGGCTGAGGAGAATCTCCACCCTTTACTGGATGTGGGGGGGAAACACAGTGACAAAGGATGAGGAAAAGGCTGAGGTACTTAATGCCTTCTTTGCCTCAGTCTTTAATACTCAGACCAGTTGTTCTTGGGGTACCCAGCACCCTGAGCTGAAACACAGGGCCGGGGAGCAGAATGAAGCTCCCATAATCCAAGGGGAAATGGTTAGCCACCTGCTACACCACCTAAACACACACAAGTCTATGGGGCCGGATGGGATCCACACAAGGGCACCGAGGGAGCTGGCAGAAGTGCTCACCGAGCCACTTTCAATCCTTTATCAGCAGTCCTGGCTAACCGGGGAGGTCGCAGCTGACTGTAGGTTAGCAAACGTGACACCTATCTACAAGAAGGGCTGGAAGGAGGATCTGGGGAACTACAGGCCTGTCAGTCTGACCTCGGTGCTGGGGAAGGTTATGGAGCAGATCATCTTGAGTGCCATCATGCGGCATGTACAGGACAACCAGGTGATCAGGCCCAGCCAGCAAGGGTTTATGAAAGGCAGGTCCTGCTTGACTAACCTGATCTCCTTCTGTGACAAGGTGACCCGCTTAGTGGATGAGGGAAAGGCTGTGGATGTTGCCTACCTGGACTTTCGTAAAGCCTTTGACACCGTCTCCCACAGCACTCTCCCAGAGAAACTGGCTGCCCGTGGCTTGGATGGGCATACTCTTTGCTGGGTAAAAAACTGGCTGGATGGCCGGGCCCAAAGAGTTGTGGTGAATGGAGTTAAAATCAGTTGGTGGCTGGTCACAAGTGACATTCCCCAGGGCTCAGGATTGGGGCCAGTACTGTTTAATGTCTTTATCAATGACCTGGATGAGGGGATTGAGTGCACCCTCAATAAGTTTGCAGATGACACCAAGTTGGGTGGAGTGTTGAACTTCTTAAGGGTAGAAGGGCTCTACAGAGGGATCTGGACAGGCTGGATTGATGGGCTGAGGCCAATTCTATGAGATTCAACAAGGCCAAGTGCCAGGTCCTGCACTTGGGTCACAACAACCCCACGCAACACTACAGGCTTGGGGATGAGTGGCTGGAAAGCTGCCCAGCAGAAGAGGACCTGGGGGTGCTGGTCAACAGTCGACTGAATATGAGCCAGCAGTGTGCCCAGGTGGCCAAGAAGGCAAACAGCATCCTGGCTTGTATCAGACATAGCATGGCCAGCAGGACCAGGGAAGCGATCGTCCCCCTGTATTCAGCACTGGTGAGGCCGCACCTCGAGTACTGTGTTCAGTTTTGGGCCCCTCAGTACAAGAAAGACATTGAGTTGCTGGAGCGTGTCCAGAGAAGGGCAAAGAAGCTGGTGAAGGGTCTAGAGCACAAGTCCTGTGAGGAGCGGCTGAGGGAACTGGGGTTGTTTAGCCTGGAGAAGAGGAGGCTGAGGGGAGACCTTATCACCCTCTACAGCTACCTGAAAGGAGGTTGTAGCGAGGTGGGTGTCTGTCTCTTCTCCCAAGTAGCAAGTGATAGGACAAGAGGCAATGGCCTCAAGTTGCGCCAGGGGAGGTTTAGATTGGATATTAGGAAAAATTTCTTCACTGAAAAGGGTTATCAAGCATTGGAAGAGGCTGCCCAGGGAAGAGGTTGAGTCACCATCCCTAGAGGTATTTAAAAGCCGTGTAGATGTGGCGCCTGGGGACATGGGTTAATGGCGGGCTTGGCAGTGTTAGGTTAATGGTTGGAGTCAATGATCTTAAAGGTCTTTTCCAACCTAAATGATTCTATGAATACAATCCAAAAGGTGTTTCACAGGAGATCATGAAAAAAGTAAAAGCACATTTTGACAGTTAAACAAACTTAGAGTAAAAAATCAAAGCAGTTACCCAGAAGTACCAATTTCAGTGTTTTAGAAGCCACATCACTGCCTGTTACTTGCCATGACTGGGAAAGATAGTTAAACCATTATTCAATAAAAATACCAATAACAAAAATGATGGAAAGAAGCAGTAAAGGCTGACAGGGTATGCAGGGTGTGTGAATATTATTATTATTATTTAACTTCATGACCTAAAACCGCACTTTATCTCTGTACCTTGGAAAGGGATCTAGCTCCATTCTACAGCTAAACCTAAGGCCACAAGGCAACCCTGTAGAGAAGTAGGGAATTAAGCCTTTCAGTGCCAGTCACAGACAGCAGACCGGAGCTGCCTGCTTTCCTAAGCCAGAGCTGCCTGCTTTCCTCAGCCTCAAAAATGAAACTCTTGTGTCTTTGTGTTTTTGGGTTTGGGGTTTTTTTTTTGGTGGGGGGAGGAGGGAGGTTGGTGTGTTTTGGTTTGGGTTTTTTTTTTTTTTTTAAAAACAAACCTCAAAGAATGTCACAGTAGGTGATGGGAACTGGACAAGGAAATGGATGACAGTAGTTTAGTAAACTTCAAGACAACAATCGTTCAACTTCTTAGAGTTACTTTAATTCCTACTTAAAAAAAAAAAAACTAATTATGGTACATAAGAAGTCCTTAATCCACAAGGCTCAGTTGTGAATCTATCCAGTGTTTTTCAAAAGTATTTACATTTACACAGATAAGAGACAAATTGCTCTGAATTGCCTGTGCAGTTTGCTTCCAAACTGTGTCTTAGGCACAATGAACAAAGAGATCAAGTAACTCTTGCATGGCAGAATGTACTTAAACAAACTTACCAGAAGCATCAGCATAAATGACCCCAGGTATATGATCAGAAAAAACATAGAAATCATAGCTAGAGTAAGAATTCCACGAATCCACCAATTTTTCCATCTATTTTAAAAAAAAGAGAATAAAAAGCAAGCAGTTATAAATGAAAATAAATGCCACTTCCTTTACTAACTAGAGATTAAAGTTTTCCTCCTCTTTTGCCTGTGTTTTTGCCTTTAAGAATTTTGCCTCTAAAAGTACACTGAACCAACTAATCACAAGTTACTGCTAAACACAAAAAAAAACCCACTATAGCTTTAAAGAAATTCTTTCTAATGTTTTGCTTTGTATCAATCTTGTGTTTCATTGCTGCATCAGGAGATACACCTGATTCAGGGGATGCTGTTAGTTTTGCATCATACTCCAGTTTTAATATAAACTTCAACTACGTTAATTGATTTTCAAGGATATTATTCATCAGCAGGTTAATGGCAGCTAGAAACACTAACTGGATTTGCCTTAAGTATCGAACAAAGGCACAATGGGCTTTATCACAACAGATGCTTTATGTTCCTCTATGACGTGGGCTACAGAGCAGCAGCTTGCTCTTAGTGGCATATCTACAGTGAGCAAGACTCCTTTAGAAGAATTCCACTTCCCTTAAGAATAACGTTAAAATACCACATACTATCTTGAGGGTGTTGACAAGTGCAGCACTGGAAAGACAGCTTCAGTAAGTAAGACAACAAGCTCCAGATCTAGGAAGCCACCTGACAAGTTTATTGTATCGTAACTCTCCACTGGGAAGCTATGGATACCATTTCCTCTAAAGGCCAAATACAAAGAGAAACAATATTTCTGAGAGTTAAGAGTGCAACTCACTCACGTTGAACATTATGACAACAGCTCTGGTGGGGCTGCCAGTTACTAAACTCACGGGTCATTTTAAATCTAGCATTCATAAAGCACCAAGAATTTAATTTTGCACTCAAAGCACCTTTGTGCAAACACTCCAATAAAGAATTTTAAGCATGTGAAACAGGAAAGGTTTCAACTGCACCTCTTAGTTGCAGGCTTTGAGGTATCACCATGCAAGTGCCCTTTGGAACAAGTCTGATTTGGAGACCTAAGACTTCCACGACATTTAACATGGTAAGAGAACTCTGAAAGTGACAGGAACTAGATACTCCTTGCAGTGTGATGGCAGCAGAGAACATCACATTCTGCTCACAGCTGGTGCAGTTTAGGAACATGCTTTTTGAAACCTGGGAACAATATGTTTATAGCTCCCAGACATCACAACAGAAACAGACAACAGATTAGAAAAGGAGCAAGTCAAAAAAACTGTAGTTTCACACTGCTATTGGAGATACCTACTGGAGATCAGTTTTTTTACAAGGACTTAGAAGTTTTTAATTGTAGTCTGGATTGGAGATCCTTCTTCTGAGTCTTGCAAGACCTAAGTTGCATCTAAAATATACATTGTATATTGCTTGCTTTGTTATGTTGAGCATAAGGTATATATGATACACACTTTCATTTTACTAGGTAGTTTTTTGGTATGTGATCTATCACACACCTAAATGCTCTTTCATTGCATTAATGAAAAAAAATGTAATGTGAATTGCCACCTCCAAAAGGGTTTGACTAATCAACTGTTATAAAGGGACCGTATAAAAAATTATACTAGGGACTTTATTCATTAGCATCCATGAATATGCAGGTCCCCACGATTATCTGTCTATCTATACACATATACCCACACACACATTTGCTAGCCCTTAAGCTCTTGTGAACAGGGGTTGGAGGCAGAAACCTAGGTTTGAAAAGAGGTGGCAGGAAAAATTAAACGTTGCTGTAAAAGGTATGAAAATAAAAGCTATGTTGTATTTAACTGTAAAGAAAAATTATTTAGAAGTGGAAATGCGGTCACAAAAAGCTAGCAAGGCTCAACTAGAGAATTTACACTTCATCCCTTTTCATTTATACACAAATACTGCCCCCCCTTAACCTTGGACGTAGGAAATCAGTTTATTACAACCCCCAGAAATACTTATTCTGGATATCAAATCCAATGACTATCCTTCAGCCCATTTTATTGCAATGTTCAGACTAAGCAATGGCAAACATTTACATAAACTGTAGCTAAACACTGCAGCGGTTTACTTAGAAATGCATGCAATGGACAATCTTCAGGTATATGCAAAAAATATTACACTGAAGGGACTATCAAAGCATAAATAAATCAATGATATCCAGTAAAAATTTATCCTTGAATTTTCATGTGTATCATTTGAAATGTAAAACTGCAGTATAATCTGTAAGAATTAAAACTGCAACATAATCTGTAAGAATTTTAGCCAGCAGCTATTAAATTTGAGAGCTGTTTGTGTTACCATACCTGGCAGACAAGCCTGACAAAGCCCTTTTGAGGATTTCTGGAGTGCTGTCTGTTAGTGGAGGAACATCAGGAACATCTGAATCACTTCTAAGATCCAACTCGCCAAGTCTTTCTTCCAAATCCACTTCCTATAACCAAAAAAAAAAAAAAAAAAAAGANCAAACCAACAAGATTATTAGTTATTATGTCAGAAAACAGCATTCAGAGTCATAAACACTACTTTAGGAACCGATAATATCTTTATTACCTTCTAAAAAGACAACAATGGTGTACTAGTGAAACTGTAGATGTGGTAGGAGACAAATGTACCCCAATAAATGTTTATAAGGAGGTCAGTACTCGGATGTTGTGACATTACCCTGCTGTGCTCAAGAAACTTCACATTCCAGGCACTTTTTCAACCGACATACATAAGCATGAGGATATATGTTTCCAGAAATACTGCAGCTGACATGGAACACAGGAGTTTAACAGAAATCCCCAACCCTCTAACACATTCCCTCACCAACATCTCAAACTAACCTCTTATGGAATAAGGAGAAGGGTCTTCTGGAGGCTTACCATCACATTAAGAAAAAAAAAAAAGGAAATGGAATGCATGAAGAAGCAGTCCCTTTGTACAATGAAAAGAGGTTGCTGGCACAGTCTCATACATACGTACGCTAGGACTTGAACCCTCGGGCTTGAAAAGAATGATCCAAAAAACAAACTGTGAAGTGACCAAGTGTCCTATGGAGACAGTATTACTCAGAATAATTTCTTGTATGACTCCAACACTGCAGTTGTTTCTTCTGTATTCACTAACGACTACTCAGGAAGACATGATCTAGACAGTGTGTCTAACCCAAATGCAAAATAGGCAGCACATATTTTGGTGACAATGTACAAATTGTCACCAATGGTCAGAGTAGACTGTCAAGACTATTTTTCCCTCCGTTAAAGCCAACACTAAGTATGCTGATGATTTACTTCACCTGTTCTAATGTTACAAACACCACAGCTCCGGGGAGTCAGAAGGCTGCACTCGGTCCTGGTGCAGCAGTAAGGCAGAGAGCTGTCTCTAGCTCAGTGTCTGGCTCTCTTGAGACCTGAACTTCCTCCTGACCTCCCTGACTTGCTTCACTTCCCTACAATCCCAAATAGCTTCCAGCCTGCCCTGCCGCCTCAGGTTCATCAGTTCTTAACAGCTCTGGGGACTGTGAAGTAACTGTGCTTGAAAACTCTTTTCACCACCGCTATACCGTTATTTCTCAGTCTCCCTCTCTTTCAACTCCCTCATCACAAATCTCGGTTCTTTCTTCTTTATCTATTTCCATGAATGTGACTGCTTTTCTTTCCTACTTTTCCTTAATATTATTATTTTCTTCTCTTGTTCTGAGTATTTTTGGCATTTTGGAAGACAGCACAGGTATATCCTCCCTCTCGACCCCTCCACAAGACACCACAGAATTAAGGCGCCCTACAGTCCCAGCCATCGCGTGGTTGCTCAGTTTACAGGCTATCGCCTTTTCCTCTCAATCCATTGGCCTTTTCCAGGAAGTTACACTTCAGTGTAACCACTGCCTCGGCGACTGACCTCCGTAAACAACGCAGGTGGAGAAGCTAAGGCTTTCCAAACCCCGCCGTCCAAAGGCGAAGACTAAGCCTACAGCCAGAAGCTGCGCAGCAGCGGCTGTGGGGCGGGGCGGGGCGGGGGTCCGGCCGCGTCCCCCGGGAGGCCGGGAGCTGACCAGGGTGCTGCAGGCGGGCTCCCCCACAGCCCCGGGCGGCGCTGGGCTCCCACCTCGGACCCTCCCCAGGGCCCAGTCACCGCCCACGGCGTTCTCTCCAGGGACGCCAGTCCGAGGGAAAACACCATCCTTTTCATTTATACATTGTTTTTATCTTCTTATAACCCGAGACCGTGAGCTGGCGCTATACACATGCGCAAGGGAACCAGGTAACAACAGGAAGAGTAATTCCCTTTTTTAGCGTGTTAGGCCTGTCTTCTTCTCACTCACTTTATGTACCACACACATGCCCAAGATGAAATTCTTGAATGGAGTTTACATCGTTTACTTCTTTGAAAAACATGATCAATGCTTTTCCTATTCCTTGAAATCCCAGAGTTGAATAATTATTAGACAGACATTGTCTATAATTACTACAAGTAAAAAGAGCAAATACTCTAACTGTGGTCCAGACCTCAGAAAGTCTGTAGAACACCCGAAAAAGCACATAAATAAATAAAAATTTACTGTGCTTGCAACCTTGTATTTCAGAGATGCTTCTCATAGTACTGTACCATAGCTCAGGAAATCAACTATAGATGTGATTGCGGGGGGGATCACAGGTCTCTCCCAAAGCCATGTTCTAATTACTGTGACCTGCACTGGAGTGCAGCAAGCTATCTGTAGAGTTCTAGAAGACAGTACTCACTGTGCAGATGATGGGCAGTAATCCTGGCCCTAAGACCACGACTCAGCATCTTTAATATTAATCCCTGCCTGCACATGGCAGAGATGTTCTCTCTTTTAAAGCACTCAGAACTAAGAATACCCCCAAACTTTCTTATTCCATTTTTGGGCTTTCGGTATTGCAGCAAATGTTTCCATTCTCAACTGGTGTTTAAACATTAAAAAAAAAAAAAAAACATACTTAGTTTTATCCCTCTGATTTTTAACACACAACTGTCACTTACACGCCTCATTACACACCTATTTCCAACATCTAAATTCACAGGTGCATTGCATTTTTCAG
The DNA here is from genome assembly GCA_013401315.1 of Balaeniceps rex. Classification (NCBI taxonomy): domain Eukaryota; kingdom Metazoa; phylum Chordata; class Aves; order Pelecaniformes; family Balaenicipitidae; genus Balaeniceps; species Balaeniceps rex. Next base: position 58,974 of record VYZW01043906.1, read on the forward strand.
AGTATCTGAACATCTTGAAGAAGAAGTCTGTGTTTATCCGATGTGTTTTTCAGTAGCTCGTGCTTCATACTGCCACTACTGGGAGCTTGGCTGGTGCGACCTTCAAGTTGCATAGAATTTGGTGCACTTGGTCATTTTTTAGCTTTACATTGCTACAATAACCAGTGGGAGACAAACCCCCAACTACCTTCAACTTCCCTTTGTAACATACCTTAAAAATGACCTTGAATACTTTATTTTCCAGTTAATTGCTATAATGGCCACAACCATTTCCTGAATAAGGCATTTAATTTGCAAAGTCAGAAGCCAAAGAGGAAGTTGTTCACTAAAAGCTAGTTAATTGTCTTCTGCATCATGAAGTGCTTAGAGAACCCCATCACTGGGGAACAAGCCTTTCTTGTTAATTGTTTTCTTAATTATTTTACATGATTGATTATAAACATTCCAGTTTATAGCCACAATAACAACAAACATTATGGAAGGAAACACTAAGTTAATCACCACCAAAGCCCTCAAAAAAAAAAAAAAAAAAAAAAAAAANCTTGCTACTTCAGCTTGACCTTGTACAAGCAGTTTTGGAGTTCAGTATAAAACCAAGCAGCCCTTCCTTCTGCTCTTCAGGTTTGGGATTTCGCCAAGCTGAACACACAGTAACAACAAGGACCTGCGGGGGGTATTAATTGAAATGCCATGGGTTTCATACCATGAGCAGGTATTTACAAGGTTTTCAAAGGTTAATTGAAAACAGCAGAAGTTGTACTGTCCTAAGTGACTAAGACACCTTTCAACCCCAACTCCAAATTAAACATTTGATCTGAGGTGTTTTCATTTTTTTCTAGAGTTCTCAAACTGCAGGCGACAGAGCCTTTTACATGCAGAATGTTCACCACTCCCATCTCCTTGATTCACATCCCAAGTGTCTGTAACAGATAGATGTTGCAATGAGGTCGTTGCCTTGCTTCTCTTCATTTGAAGGCACATGTTCCTTCAAGAGAACCTATCTGACCAGCTCATAGAGTACAAGTCCAACAAGGCTGAGACGATGCAGGCCTAACAAGCACAGGGAAGAAGGCAAACATGGCAGTTATTCACACACTACAAACAGCTCAGTGCATAATAAACATGCCTATCTGACACACTACGACACTCATCAGTTTTCACCATTTCCAAAGTACCCTGAGACAAAGGTTTATTTAGTTGTAGGGTTTTGTTTCGGTTTAATTTTGGTGTTCTTAAAGACAAGACTTTCATCCTTAAGCTAAATATTCTGTAACAGACCTCAAACACTTGGCCATACAAAGGAGCAACTCAAACAGTCAAGAGCCTGAGCCTCCATGACAGGACTTCAAAACATGTGACATCTTGCCACAAGTTAAGCTTCCATGTGGATTTCTGCTTGCTGGCTACTTCGCAACAGCTACCAGAATACAGCCGTGTGTCATGCAGAAAAAAACAGACATGTCAACCTTTCATCATCTAAAAGGACATATGCATCTGAAATGCTGTTTTGTACCACACGCCCTCCACTACAATTAACACATGCCGACTGAACCATGCACAATAATTATTCTAGTTATAAAGGCACTTGCAGTTTTTCGCTTGTACTGCATTTTTTTCCAGGACACAATAAGGAACTCCCAAGTAGACAGCAAACATGTTTTTCCTGGAGAATGCAGCATCTACATGAAGAGCAACTGAGAAAATGAAAGACATTTTCCAAGAGCTTATGTGAAAAAAGTCAGCAAGCAAAAGAATTTAATTATTGTCATTTCACCTGTATAAGTGTTACTTAAAGTAAGTTTTCTCCTCCAGCTTTGACCTTTCTGCAGTCTCTCTCACAAGTTTTACAATGAAGTCAATAGTTCAGTTAGACCACATTGTAGCATATTTAATTAGATGTACCTTGATACCTTCCTCTGAAGTCAAGATATCAAAGTGTCAGAAGATCCTCAATAACGAAACCTTTTTCCCCAAACTGTTAAAGCCTGACATATGCAGAAACACAAGCAAGAGAACTGCACACACTGAATCGAAGACTGAAACCTACAGATTCTTTACTATCTGCATTAGTACTAATTCACCACCACTTCCAAGAAAACAGATGTTTGGAAATAGTCATCCCTTATTATTATTACCACGCTTGTAGCAGACAGCATAGTGGTCAGACTTCTCTGTGAAAATTAAACAGATCCATTTTCTGGATATTCCAAAAGAAGTAAATCAAATGAAGTAACTAAGTGATCCATGACAGACTCTATTGTTCCACCATAACCCATACTGCCATCAAGAATTTCATTTATCTCCAAGTGGATTTGAGAAGTCTTGGGCATCAAAGACCCAAGTCCCAAACCCAGCTTCAAAGGTCTGAGTAACTTATCTAGCAATTGATTCCTTGGAAGGGCTGTCTCAAGGAACAGAAACAGCTTGTTCAATAAAGCAGGAGAAACAGTGGTCAGCGATTCCAGGCTTGTTTTAGTTACAAATAATTAACAAAGACCCTAGGCAAACAGGCACTTGTTCCCACGGCCAGCGACGCAACACGATTCCACTACCCCTTCCCCATCCTACTCTGACAATGCTGCACAGTACAAAGAAGAATAACTGTGTGATTACTTCCAGGATACACCAATTTTTTTGAAGCGTTTGAAAGCAGTGTCACTTGCTTTTTAGTAAAGAATGCAAACAACTGGAATTTTAAAAGAAGCGTTAACACATGCAGATCAATCTGTAAAACTTTAACTGACTTATACATATTAAGTATTTGAATGCCAAATCGTTCCTCTTGCTCCCAAGGGCCGCAGAGTGTTGAAGGCACTTTGACAAGAGATTCTTAGGAAAAGAGCATCCAGGGCAAGCAGCAGCAAATAAGAAAGGGACAACCAAAAAATCACTCCTGCATGACACAGGACAACGCAAAGAAACAACAAACTTGTGAAATTGCAAAGCCCTGCAGGGCAAAGGCATGTTCACGAGAATTTTGCAAAAACTCATCAGCTCAACAAGCTAATGAGCAACTGAAGACACCAAGACTTGCAGAGCTTGGGAACTTCAGGAAGAAACTTCACAAAGGGCATACCATATTCCTTCATACAAAACCAAGGAAGTTAACTTCTATTTGAAATTATCTGGACGTAGAAATGGCTACCAGTTGTTTCCAGTTAGTGGTAAAAAAACATGCAAGTGAGAAAAAAAACCAGCTTCACTTAAATTCGGTAGGAAATGAGCATCTACGGACATAGTAAGCCTAACGTGAAAAGTATCAGATTACCTACTGAAAAAAGGACTAAAAGTACAAAAGATAAAACCCTCCAGGCATATTTAGTGTTGGTGGAGTTCTTCAGCAAACACAGAGTGCTTTTCTACTTTGGCAAACAAGGTGCTTGAAAGCACATCGCCTTTACGCATCTGGAAGTCCAAATTGATTGGGTCAACAAGAGCAGAAGCAGCACAAAGCAGTTACCATATGAAAGGAGACAACCAAGTTTTCTCCTTCATTACAAGTGAGGAAGAGGGTGATGTTTCTGAGGTGTGTACTAGGAAGCAGTGGAAACCCACTGCATCATGGCCGTCCTGAGTAGTTATGGTCCTGAGTAGTTATGAACAAAAGAACATGTTTTGGGTCCAAGTACACAATTACCACGCCAAATAGGTCATCTCAAAATAGCCAAAGGACAATAAGCTATCTACTTGTTGTAAAGGTCAGGCAAGCTGTAGAGAGAAAGATAACCATCTAAGAAGGCGTATAACGTGGCATCTGTGAATCCAGATGAATAGACACTTCCCATCAAATCACCTACAGCAGACATTACCTGTGTACTCACGTTCAAAACAGAGGGCCAAACTGTGACCCACTGATAGAAAACTCAGTAAAAAATGCTGGTTTATCTTTTCAGTTATCAATGGCACTAAAGACAGCTTAATATGTAAAATCGATCCTTAATGTTGCTTGTGAGCCATGACAAGGGTCACCGGTGCTGTGCATATTGTAGATAGGTTGAACAACTCTAATGGGAACAAGGAGGGTCCCCCCAAATAATCCATCAAAAAGTCTTCTGTGCGATGGAAAAGGCTTTGCATATCTAACAGTTCAAGCGATCATCACAAATGTATGCATATTGAAATTAATCTCCTGTAACCAACATCCTAGCTGCACACACAGCAGCAGAGTCTTTCTGTTCAACATCGTCTGAAACTGAGTGAAACACTAGACTGTCCAGCAGCTGAAGTAAAAGCGTGGTAGGCCTATAGGCAAGAACAGAGTTTTCCTCTCTGGAAATCACACAGGTAAACCATGAATAACATTAGCAAGTTTTAGGTGTGCCCTTCTGAGGTCCGTAGAGTAGGGGTTTTGAACAGGAAGAATTCTTTGAAGGCAGCTCACTGCGCACCTCAAAAATGAACTTAGCCTAAAGCAAACCTGAACAACTCCACAGAAAGACAGCTTTTCAAGCACACTGCTATGAGAAACCATGTTTAAAAGTTAATTCTCATCTATAAAGAAACACTCTCTGCACATAGTCTGAGCGTTACCTTATTTGATCACAGCCCTCAATGCAGCACAGTACTGCAAATTTTCAAGTTCATTGGCTTTGAGTTCATGCAACCAAAGCGCAGAATAAAAATTGACTGTTGAGTTTCACTTTACAATTCCTTGCCACAAAGCCTAAGGCAGACTGCACGCTCTGCAACTTCGACATCCATGCAGGTTTAATAAATAGTCACCAATTCGTGAGCCCTCCACCATGTATTGCAAACTCAATTTAGCAATCAGAAAGCTTTTTGTTTTTTTCCTAATTCCAGTTACCAAAATGAGAACATCTCTTTCATTTTATTCAGCCAATTAGCAACTGTGATGTGCTTAGCTTTTGTAGAGATAAGCCTTAACTCCACGGCAAACAAAAGAATAGCACCGTGGGCGTTTTGCCACTATAATGAACGCGATGCATAGACTTAGTATTTTGAAAACCTCTTGCCTTAGCACAAATGTCATACTGTAAGTCCTTTCTGGGCCAGAGGTGAATGCCTATCACGTAAAAGGCCATAAAACAGAAACAGTTGCTGGGAAAGTGCTGACACAGCCATTACCCGACGCAGATCACCACCCCGTGTTTGTTGCCGTGCTGCCACCCCGGCCCCGCCACGCTGAAGCACGCTCGTTGCCTGCCCCAGCTACTTTGGCAAGGGATGAACCACAACACGCAGCCTGACAGGTCAACGGCGTTGAGCTTTTGCTGCGGGCCCGAAGAGAAACCAGACGCTCCCATTTCAGTCTCGCCGGGGAGGGGGGAGGCGGGACGGACGCGGCAGTGGGGCAGAACACGCGTGGGCCCCTAACGCCCCGCGCACCGGGCGCTGAGGCCGCTTGGCACGCCGCCCTCTCCCTGCTCCCGCCACGGGGAACGCACAGCAGTACGACTGCACGGGGAGGGGCCGGGGAGGATTCCTTCTCGAGGCAGGGGGCGCAGCGCGGCGCCCCACGCTCGTCGCGGTCCGGGCCCGGCGATCCGCTGGGGGCGGCGGCGCCGCTTCCCGGCCCCCGCCCTG
>VYZW01043906.1:64877-79394 GCA_013401315.1 Balaeniceps rex
AGCGGTGTCGCCCAGGTGCGCCCGGCGCTCCGCCCCCGACACTGGCCCTGCCCCCGCCGGCGCAGGGGGCAGGGCGGGGCGTGGCCGCGCCCGGCGGCAGTTGGCGCGGGGCGGGGCGAATGAGTAGCCCGGTCTCGCCCGAGGCGGTGATTCCCGCCACCCCCACGTGTGCCTCCTCCCGCGCTTCCCCGCAAGGCCCTGCAACACAGGCGTGGACCTCAAGGTTGTTTTCTCCTGGGTGTGGGAATGGCCCCGGCATGCTGCGTGCCTGCAGTCCTTCGCTGAAATCTCCAGGGAGACGGGGCGGGCATCTCCACGCAGCCCTGCTACCAGTTCTGTGTCGACACCCGCGGGCGCCAGTGCTGTGGCCCACGCGGGCATCGCTGGTTGTCTGTGGAGTGCTTTGCTTTCCTCTGCGATACTTATGCCCACCTGCTGTATGTCCATTTAAAAAGGCAGGTTCGGTGCTTGCCCCGTTCCTGCCTCACCGTGCCATGCACCCTGCCAAGCATGGTGCCACCGGCCTGTACAGAAACGTAATGCACATGCCTAAGAGTTCACAGTCAAGACAAATGCTCTGCAAGGGCAGTTACACATGCTCTGTAACAGCTATTACACTGCCAGCTCTATCTTCCTCTCAAAATAGCCACTGTTCACTAGACAGGCTACCCCAGGAGCTGCACAGAGGGTGGGCGCGAAAGGCACACAGTGCATGGGCCCTCTTCACCTGAGCTGCACCTGTGCGGGAGACACCAGGGACAGGCCTGCGTGCGCAGCAAAGCGGGACGTGTCCCTGTGCAGGGACAAGCAGACCCCGCTGAACACCGTGACCTGACGAGCTGTCCAGAAATCACCCCAGTCTGCTGAGGCTTGCTACAATTTGGTGTCATCCCAGCTCTCTGGTCCAGTTCAGATGACCGTGTTGGAGTGTCTCAGCTCTAGCACACTGCTATCGGGTGATCAGGAGACCAAACACTACCTTCGCTTCCCAAAGCCTGCTGAATTCCTCCGGCTGCCCTGTCACAGTGCTCGTCCCGCTCCACCATGTTTGTATGGATACTGACAGTCTGGCCATGACAACAGCCGGCTGCCCCAGAGCATTCCTGTGAAGACACTCAGTCTAGATGTCACCTCGGTGTCTACATGCTGGCTTACTGTGTCTGCAAACACAGGGCCAGCACCTCTTGCAAAGCAGCATCTAGCTGCGTCTGCTGCCATTTACGTTGTCCCTGCGGTGACTGGTTTCACTGAGCTTGATTGGTTTCTTTTCACGATTTAGTTTTATTATATAAACAACACTGTTATTACGTCCCTCCAAAGGTATGCTCAGCATGTTTTTAATGACAACGCTGCGGTTCAGGAAGTTAGAGCGAGCTGCTGTCAGTGGACACAGATTATGGTGTTGATAAACCAACTCCGACCTCGCTGCTGAGAAGCACAGACCCTCCAGTGTTCAGGAAGAACAGGCATTTCTGTGAAATGTTTTACCCGTGCACCACTGACAGTGTCAGGAGGTAGCATGCCTGCAGTGTCCCCAAACATGTGCAAAAACCTGGTATGCTAAGAGAAGGGCTGCTCCAGCAGAAGGCAAAACAGAGACCCGACACCAGAGCGGACAGGCCACAGAGGCACAGTTTCTGCCATCAGGTCCTTTATGGACAAAGGTGACAGTGGCAGCCCACAACAGATCAGCGATATGGCCATATGGCCTGGATCCTCCAACATTTCACTCTTACTAAGTATAATTTTAAATTTATTTTCCATAAATGAAATATTATGGGGGAAAATGGAGTCAAAACTCAGCACTCCTTCCTCAGAACATACGAGGGTGGGAAATAGTTCCACAGCAGGGAAGAAACCTAAACTATACAGGGTGAGCTGGGCACAGAGGGGATCCCAATGGGTAACAAGGCATCCTTTCCACTCTCTCCTCTTTCAGTATGTTTCTACTATTGAGTTTTCCCTTGCGGATGTTTCTCCAGCAAAGCTTTCAGAAGAAACCACGGTTTCCCTCACTTCAAGCGCAAGACGTGCTTACTCTGTTGGCCCTGCAATGGGACTAGCTGGCTAGAGGAAAGCATAGAAATGTATTTTCTCTGAGCAGAGAAAATAAGAAGTGGTTTGTCTGGTCTCTGCAGCTTCGCTACCCGTGGTGGCTGCGGTGCGTGGAGCAGACATCCAGGCTGTTTTCCCCGGTGTGCCAATCCCACACACTGGTCAGTAGCCCGGGGTGGGGTGGACACCAACTGCCCTACAGCCACCATGGAGCAGCTGGGTCTAGCTGAAGAAGTACATACCTTGTTATAGACCTTCCTGGTAAACCTGGCCTAGCAAACACAGGGCTGAGAATGACTAGATGCTACGCTTTTGCCACAGAAAAGGCCTCTGTCAACAAGACAGAGACAATGCTTCAATACCTACATAAAGATCATTAAGCAGATCTTTATGTCCCATCCAGGAGAGGAGTAAGAGCCTCCATTTCTCCTGCACCTTTGCTCCATCCTTAACCTGAACAGTGAAGGGGAAAAGAATTCACCTAGAAAAGCTTGGAGGAAAAAATATTTGTTGAGCAAATGGTGTGATGGAAGAAAGTAATGATAATGGCAAAGGAGGAAAAGGTGAAGTACTCAAAACACGTTAATGAGCAGAGGCAAGGCGAGTGCAAGATGAGTCGCTGTATTTTGTGAATGAGAAAGACAGCAAGCAATGAACAGCTGGTGACAGTGGGGTGAGGGAATGAGCAACCTTCTGGGCAGGGCCACCAGGAGAGAGAGAATTAAAAACAAGGGCCAGACTCCAGCGGGATCAGGCAGGAACCCAGCCCCAGCTTCGCTCCTTCTCTCTCCCAGCTGGGTGCTCCTGCTGCTGCCACGCACTTTTTCACCCACGGAGTGCTCAGAAATGCGAGGAGGGCCCGCGAAATAGCTGTATCGCAGCAAAGTGTTTCAAGACTCTCCAGCCCAGAGGAAAGAGGCAAGGGGTTCCCAGAAGAGCTGCGGGGCAGGGGGCTTAGAGAGCAAGCAGAGTGTGGGAGCGTGGCTGTCCCGCTTCTTGGTTGCAGCCCCTTGCAGTCACGGCAGCCCAGTGTGTCTCTTGAGTCACAGCTGGTTAGACTGGTCAGATGGGAATTTTCCAAGTCAACACCCTGTTACTCAGGTTCCTTTGGGGCAAATAACTACACTGGCTGGAATGTAACATCACTTCTCCAGACGTTGTGACCCTGCGCGTTTTCACAATGTGTGGCAGAAACCTACATGTTCTCTGCGCATGTCAGCCGCCAACTTTTCTGATATGCAAATATTATCACCTCTCTTGTTCAGTATCTTGATGTGTGAGGTCTTGGAGGTTTTTGTTGCTCTGTCTTGCCTTTGCCTTCTCCTGTATTCCCACATGAATTTAGTGGCTCAAAGCTGCCAGCAAACAACCCAAACCTCAGTGACCTGGCCCAATGTTTTCTGCAGCGCGGGAAAGGCACTAACAAGCACCTCCCTGTACTTCCCCCAGGTGCCCAAAGTTAAGATGCACGACCTGCCACGGCCACTGTCCCCCCTGCCCCACACCCCAGTTATCCACAGCAGGAAGATCTGCCTTGCCTGCTTAGCCGGGAGCTGCCTCTCTGCTGTGTCCCTCAACCTACGTACAGAAGCGGGAGTTCTCCGCAGGCAGATGCAAAACTAAAGCCCTGACATTAAAACAGTTATATAAGCCCTGTGTTAAAGCACTTACGTAAGCCACATGCAGCCTCCCAACAGAAAGGCAGCCGGCTAGGGGCTGCTGCTGTCTCTGAGGTCCAACAGAACCTCCTGTGCAGAGAGAAGCAGAGCGGCGCTGCTTCGTTGCAGCGGCAGCAGAAGCAAATGGAAAGAACTGGTCCCCTGTCTGCTCGGAGGCTGAGGAACAGAAGGCATCCAGCTCAAAACGCGTGTTGGAAAGAACGGTACATCTGCAAATGTAACACTGAGGAGCCCTATTGCTGGCAGTCTCGGAAACAGAAGTTGTTTGCAGCTTTTGGTTTTTTTAAATGGATTCCTACTAATGCACAGAACAAGTGAGACAAGTGGAAAATGTCAATACCCACTGGTCAGCATAAACAGCAATGTCAAATGATGTCAACAACAGCTCGGTATCCCCACAGGTAATACTAATTATGAATGATATTGTAATGTGCTTCATTTAATCAATTTATAATCTTTTTGCATCCCTAGATCATTATAAAGAGGATAACCCCAAGCCAGAAAGAAGCAGAGAGAGCAGTGATACAACAGCCTCAGATCACGCTGAGTGTTTGTTCTCCAAAGCACAAGGCGAGCTATTAATACCCTGTGCTCCCCTGACAAAACCAAAAGCTGCAAAACACTGCCTGGCACTGCCTTGAGACGGCACGTGGGAGCAGGGCGCTGGAGCCCAGGTGCTCAGGATATGCTCAAAGCTGAAATTCCAGGCCAGACGCTCATTATTACACAACCTGTGCATGCTGAGATGAATCCTCCTCCAGCTCTAAGCACTAGACTCAGATGCTGAAAAAAAGGAAAGCCGTGCTGGAACATAGGATCGCATGAGTCAATCAAGAGGCTGCTTTTTCCCCTCTAAATGAACACAGCATGAGCGCTAATACTGTCTTGCTGGGTTTAACACGGGTCGAAAGCCAATGATGCTTTGCCAAGGCATCCTGAATAGAGAATACATATCTATATTTTAGTAATTTAAATCCACTGACAGCATTGAACTGTTCTTTTGTGTTTAGTTAACATGTCATGTAATCTGTTTACATTTGCTAGTCTGGCATAAAAACATCATAGTCCATGGTATTTGTGGTCGAGAATTATTTGCTTATTACTTGCACATTTGAACTTTATAAAGTAGGCCACTTACATGCCAGAGAAAACAAAACAACAAAACAACAAAACAAACTGGCCTCATTATTTCCAAATTAAGCGCCAAAATCTGAGGAACATAATCTAGTGACCACTGTGAAAGGTCTGGCTGCAGAAACCTTTGCCCCAGGCAGCTGTCACCTTCTCTTTGGTCCAAGTGGCTGAGTATTGCACAACTACTGAGTTATTCTTGATCCTTCCCTCCTACCATAATCCCTGGGATGCTCTTGCTTTTTCCCAAAAAAGGGTTCATACACGGTGGGTGTTTGGCAAGCTGCTGCTGTTTTCGTATAAGATGTGAAATTAATTCTTGAACTTGCTTGTTGTGGCTGTCTGAACATGCCATGAATCTGCAACACACCCTTCCTGTGCAATTTCACATTCACTGTATGTTATTATCCATGCAGATCTTTCCTTTTAATACAAACCTCTGTTTGGAATACCGTAATTTATCAGCTTGCAACTCTTCCCTGCTGGCAGGGGTACCTTTTGCAAGGAGTGTGTGGGCATGGAAAAAGGCGGGGACAAGCCTGATGAGGAAACAGACTGGCTGATGCCAGGGGTAGAGACTATACCTTTGCAACTCCAGCTGGGTAAGGCTGAAGGGGTAATCACTGGATCACTTAAAAGGACTGACAACACCACTCTGTCAAAATGGAAGTGACTGCCAGGCAGAAAAGAGGAGCTGGCTGCATTCTAGACAAGTCCCATGAAACGTAGCACCAACAGAATCAGCTGTTCTCCACCGAATTCAATCTAAAGTCTTTGGAGAAATTAGCTTACTCTCTGCATGCTTTGGGCAGGACTGAAGAGCAAACCACTCTCTGTAAAGTTTTATAAGATGCTTTCAAAAAGGCCTCACTAGATACACAATAGTTCCTTCGGGTGACCCCACAGCTGGGGTTGCCACGCGGCAGCTCACCAGCACCTTCAGAGTGGTACCAGCCTGGCGGAGACTCAGGGGGTGCTGGGACACCTGGTCCCTCACAGCACAAGGACGGGAACTGTAACCCACAGCCTGCAGCGGGCAGGGCAGGAGGGAGGAACAGGAGACCTATTGCCTCCTACGCAGCCCCCACCACTCTCTTCAGCAAAACCTCCTTGACAGGAGAAACTTAGCCAAGGAAACTCACTGTGCCCAGTGCACTTCCCAGTGGTTTCACTGGAGGTGGAGACCGTTTATGTTAACACACATACGGCTGGCACCAGCCTTTACACTGCAAGTGCCTGCATCTAACAGCCAGCTGTCTTCATCTGCAAGAGATAATCCCTTCTGCGTGATCTCAAAGGGACTGTGCTTGTGCCCAAACTTTATTTTCCCTCTTCAGTCTCAGGTCATTCTGGTTCTTTCAAGGTAACTGAGCAGACCACAAAGCTCTCTGACAGCTGGGCTCTCAGGGAAGGGCTTTCCTACCGTGCTATGATCAGTCCCCATTTCATCCTGTTGCAACAGACACGTGCTCCCCCACATGCCAGATATGAGGCCGAGTCCCATCAATGGGTGTTTTGCCATCTTCTTACGCCGAGGCAAAAGATGTTCTGTGGTTTCAACAACATCTTCACCCATTCTCAGGTCAGAGTAATGTTTCCACGTGAAATATTTACTGTTTACTTGATTTGTGGTGCATGGAGCACAGCTTGCAATTCTCTCTGCTTTCTGTCACTGGATTTGCTATCCTCCTTTTTATACTGCTTTCAAGAAGTTTTATGCCATTTCATTTAATTGAACTCTAGTATTACCCACCCTATTACTTTCCAGTTCATAAGAAAAGTTCACCTAAGGTATGAGCAGGCATATCACCATCGATTTTTAGCAGTTCATGAAATATCACTCTGTTTTGCCAGCAATACCATCTTACTATCCTACCTCAAGGGACAGGCGGAGCATTATGGCACGCTCCGAGTGTATTTTATAAGTGGCGAGCAGTCGGCAGGATGCAATTAAGCCAAGCATTACAGTCACGATCTGGAAAGGTTGCCCTGTAAAGTCCTGGTTTGCTGCCATTTTGTTGTGGTAGTCTTCAGATTGAAGTACATCTTGTGCTTTGCAAAGGTGCTCCTACATATTCACTTAGGTGAATTCTCTGAGAGTTATCTTTCAGTGGTATAGTCATAAAACCACACTAGAAATTACTAACTGGTTATACCTTTGGCATCTTTGCCATCTTTCTCCAAACCCTGTGGACTGGAACTGTGTTATATGAGACCCCAAGCTCTTTACTAGGGGGATATAGGTTGAGAGAAGTGTCTTCCCCCTCACCTAAAAAGAGCCAAGAAAATGTGAGCTACAAACGACAGAGACTCAAGGCCTCTTCTCTTTTTTAAGTTTTCAGGATTGTGGTTGAAAGCCCCTCAGCAAATCCTGACTGGTGGCTTCTGGATGTATGCCACAGCACTCCTGTTCCTGATCTCACTTCTCTCCTCCCTAAGTCACCAGCACACATGGGGGTGGCTGTAAGCAAATTCTTCTTATGCCTCTTTTTCTTACCTGGAGGTGCCAGATTTATTGGAAAAACACTTGATCCTGAACAGACAGCTTCTTTTAGAGACATGCTCTGTGTGCTAAATGGGCCAAGGAAGCCGGGGTCAATCAGCCTATTACCTGTCCCCCAAATCCCTTGGCTGGCTGCCTGCCTCGTGCTGAGATCATGGCAAAGGAGGGATCTGCAACACCAGAAGGATTGGGTACCGGTTCCCCAAAAGAGGCACCAGTTCTGCTTCTTAGCATTTTTAGCTCCCTCTGGGGCTCTGACCAATCTGGACGGTCCTCAGTCAGGTACTGCTGGAAGAGCAAGAGCCAACATGGGAATGGAGAGCAACCACAGGAAGTGGCTTTCTACTGCTTCGGCTATTGTGCCAGACAGCTGCCTGCTTACCTGACGCCTGCAGTGCAAAGCCAAAACAAGAGAAAGAAGTCCAGAGCTGTATCTTCAGGCTCACTCACTCTTCGATCCAGGTTTTTTTCATGCAATTACAAACTAAAGAAATTCCCTGTTCACCAATACAAGACTCACTTTCAGCCAGCTGCTGTACCAACACGCTCAGAAGGTGCTTTCTGAACAGCATCCTTCATGCCACCATGACAGCTAACCAAAGCTAGCATTGGAAGAAATTATTTCAAAATAGCAAAGCATCAAGAACACTCCTGGAGGTAGAAGAGACAAAACCCCTGGGTATCTTACTGCAGCCAAGCATTTCCTGCTGCCCTGTCCCCAGTACCACTAGAAGTTCATGCAAGCTACAGAACATGACTCCTATTGACACTGCGGGCTATGACAGATGAGAAGGAAAGCATGAATATGAACAGGAGTGGGAGCTGGTAGAGATGACCGAGAAATCTGTAGAAAAATTAGAGTTTCCTCTGTGGGGCAAGAAATGGCAGCATGCTTTATCCCAGAGCTCCTTGGCCACTGCAAACTGAGGTGGGAAGTTGGATTCAAACTCTCACAGTAGGAAATTGCCCCTTCTGGCTCCAGGTTTTTTATCAGTCTGCATCTCCTATCCTTCTCTAGAGAGAGAAAAGCACAGGGAAAAAAACAAAACCTTGAACAACCCTCCTCTCCTAAGGATTAGGCTTATTACAGAAAAATCTGCCCATCAGCCTTCCTGCTTCCCTCAGCAGCTCCCAGCCTCCACAGCATTCTCCCTGCCTTCCCCATCACACCTCTGGAGAGCAGATCCAGCCATCCGGTGCTTCCCTATGGCCGCAGGGCCAGCCCAGCAGCCCCGAGCAGCTACGGGCCTGCCACCTCTGTCGCGTGAGACACTTCATCCTCTCCCCTGGAGAATGGGGTTGAACCTGGCAGAAGCCACCACATCCCCTGAGGCCTCTGAAGGGGCTGCTCAGCTCTCGATGGCATAGCACTCGCAGCCCCGTAACAAAACCCCACACTGTTGTTGGTGCCAGAAAGGTGACCTGGAGTTTGCAGGGCTGGATGGTGCTGCATGTCGACGGGCGGGAAGGAAGTAACTCCTTCCTGCTGCTCAACCTGCTGCCAGGCTGCTCTGCTCCAGCAAGTGCCAAGGAAAGCAATGGTGGTGCACACCTAAAGCAACGGTGCAGCCTACAGCCCTGGCCCCGTCCAGGAAGAGACACTCTTGCCCCTTCCATTACAGCACAGCAGCCTTTGCTGGCACAAGACAGGCAGAAGCATCGTGTCCTTCATGACATACAAATAGGTTTGCATCTTCCCTTACTATATTCTAATAAAGTTACAAAGCAAACAGCCGGCCTCTGTGCAGGACATGACATGGTAAGGTTTTACAGTGGTGGGAAGGAGACTGCAGGGTCTGCCCTGCTGCTCCAAGGGGACAGGGGTACTGGCCCAGGCAGCACATAGTGACTTCCCTCGATGCAAATGCCCACGCGCTGAGACTAACCAGCCGCTTGTCCTCTTGTCACTGGTTTGTGCCAGGCCAGGACCAGCATGGCCAAGACAGCAGGGCCTTGCTGAGCCTGCCTGGGTTTAGAGAAATGAGGCAAGGGGCTTGGAGCAAGGGAAGCTAGTGTGACCAGAGTGCGTTACAGTGATTCACAAGCGAAGAGCTTAGGGGTGGCAGTTCAGGTAAAGTTCATTATTGAGATAAACCCCCTGTAGACCATTTGAGGTGTTTTTTCAGCAGGCTATGAGAGAGAGGCTGAAAACATCAAGCTTCCACCTCGTTCCTTGTGCCCTTCCCTGAGAAGGGCTTCTCTCTTCCAGTCTTGCTCCTCGGGATGCTCGGCCAGGAGAGCGGGGTGCTTGGGGTGGTCCTTGCTGCTGCAGGGCTGGAGGAGAGCTTGCCTCCTCCGGACCCCTGGCCTGGGTTGGTGGGACCAGGACTGAGGAGGATGGGGAAGACAGGGAGGACCTGCTGTGCCCTGTGGACGCAGTGCTGTGCTTTCCAGCGCCGGAGAGCCGGCAGCGGCCAGAACAGCCGGCCGGGGAGAGCGCTCCTCGCTAGGTGGAGCTGCCGGAGCGAGCACGGCGCTGGCGCCCGGCGGCAGCCCCGGGAACCCGCCGGCTCCTGGGGAACCGCCTGCGGCTTCCCCGAACACGCCGTGTCCCAGCCCTGCTCCCTGAGCGCTCCCTACGCCTGCGCACCGCTGGTGCCCCTCGGCGTGTTGTTACACTGAAGCCGAAACGAAGCAAGCAAGATCTTTTCTTAAAGTCGCGTTACAAAGTATACCGCACTCAGCCATTTTCTCTTATCATTTAGGCTGAATCTGCTAATCAATGCAGCCCTGTCAGCCTTTGATGTGATGGAAAATGCTGAAATATGATTTTCTAAAAATCATAAAAATATGCACATAATGATAGCTACTGCCACCGCTTTCTCCCTCCCATCCCCATTTAGATCATCAATTTAACGATTTCCAGTTCCCTGACACTGGACCACCCTGTGCCAACAATTTCTAAGCAAAGCTCTCTCTGCTGATTTCCACGGGGGGCTGCTTAAAGATCGATAGCCAGTGATGGCCTACCGTACATATATTTGTCTTACAGAGTGAAAGAAACTACATAAAAGCTCCAGCTATGCCAGTTAAATTTCCATACATTTTTGCTGTTAGTGTGGAACCAAAGTAAAGCCAGACATTAGTTTCAGCCTTACAGCATACCTGGTTATCCACATCAAGAAAGCGCTCACGTGAATGCCGGGGTAGTGCCTGGACCCATACCCAACAACTGCAGCTGTGGGGACGCTCACTGCCCTGCACATGCTTGGGTGGCTCGACTGGCCGACTGGGGCCAGGGAATGATGGGTGAACTTCTGTTGGGTCTAAATTGGTATCTTTATCCACACCTCATGTGCACATACGCAGCACAGCGGAAAATTTCCATGCAGCAGTGCACAATGGAAAGAAAAAGGGAGGTAACTTTGGAAAGGTGGCACCTTCACCGTCCTCAGGCAAAGATAAATGAGGGAGATGGAGCACCAGTGCTCCTTGTCCCTGCTTTTACACATCTGGCCTATGACCCGTACATTTCAGCATGACTGTTAATAGCAGGCTTCTAAAATAGTTTCCTTGCCTGTGTCCAATTGGCCGCACATGCCCAGTCCTCACAGGGTTCCCCAAGCCCACCTGGAAATGGAGCAGGCCGCTTAAAAGCAATCACGCTGCAGACTGAGGCAGGCAGAGGCAGCAGCCATCCCCGGAGCTGCTGCTCCCATTTCCAGTGGAAGGAAGGGCCATCCCTACCGCAAGGACTGCAGTCCTTCACAAGCACGTGGCTAGAGGGAAATACCTTGTCTGAATGCCACAGCGCATCATGGGCACATCTGTGCCAGCCGCAGCTCTCGGTAGCACCACACAGGAATAGACAAATATGGCATTGTTGAGAAATCTGTTGTGCACTAATTAGTTAGGACAAATGGACACCCAGTAATCAGTAATGCCGCACAGCTATTGCTAGCAGGTCTTTCAAAGCCAGGATGCCAGCGGAGCGCTGGGTGCACCTGCAGCCACGTTAAATAGATATATGTCGCTTCCACACCACAGCGTAACAACGGAGGTGGTGGGCAGTCTTTGGAGATGTAAGCTGGATAAACTCCAGGTAAGGCTTGTACTGCCGAGAGGGGAGCGTGCAGTGAGGGCAGAGCCTGAGCAGGGCACGGGCCTGGGGCTGGGAGAGGGGTTCAGAGCAGGACTGCCCCAGGAATGGTCTCTGGTGAACATGTGGATCCCGGACAGACGGACACTCTGCACTTGTAATCTTCTCTTCCTGGCTTTCCCCCAGCAGGGGTCAGGCTGGACCAACGATCACAAATCAAAAGTAAAAGTAACTACTCTGCGCCGGCATCAAATATTTTCAATGCTCCAGAAAGGAGAAAAATATTTTGCCTTACTGAGGATACGGAAAATACTTGAACATCTCATTTAAGAAAAGCAAAAGAAATATTGAAATGGCGACAGAGGTGACTGTAAGCAGCAGCCTGCAACACCGTCCTTGTCCTTGCAGCTGTTTTTAAAAGGCAATGACCGGGTCCTGTTTCCACTCAGTCTCATTACAGTCTCAGCCTCTGTTCCCAGTTATTCTTCAGCATAAATGGAAACAGAAATTCGGCCAGCATGTGGGGACCACAGCATTAGAGCAGCAAAGTGACACGACCATGTCCTCGGAAGTCACTGGAAGCCCCCGGGGAAGGCAGAGCTCACAGCATCAGCCACCAGCTGGAAAGGGGAAGCTGTTACCCACAGAAACCATTCCTGCACGGTCAGACCAAATAAGTAACGCAAAGTGATATCAGTCCTAGGTTGACGTCTCCAGTACACCACCCAGCTAGAGCTGGCAGCGTTTCATGGCCCTTGGCACTCTGAAGAGCAAACCAGGGGGTCCGCAGTGGGGTCGCCCGCCAAGCGATGCCTCTGCCTTTGGCTGTCACCAGAGGTCTGCAGGCAGACACTCTGGGACAAGAATGCTAAAAAGCAGGTGAGATGTATCCAAACGCCTGGCTCCTGAAAAATTTTCCAGCCAGCTTTGCTTCGGTTTATCACCTAGTGAGAGAGGACACAGAGGATGGCATTTCATGCGTGGAATTTTAATGATAACTTTAGTATATTTTAGTGTATTATTGGCTTGCAATTTTGTAGTCTTACAAGAAATTTCCGTTTCCACATCTCCATTAAATGTCTGATTCATTTTCTTGGCTCGTGGTAACACCTCAAAGCTACATCACTAAAGAATCAGTGCTCTGCATTAGATAAATATAAGACTGAGTCTGATTAACCTATTAACTATTTTTAATTAGCTTTTACTGTTCTTCAGGTATTCCATGTTTTTGAGGAAGCAGAAAGAGAATGAGAGCACACTGGTACTATAGAGCTGTATAGAGCTAGCATATGGACCGAGATTATTCATCATCATTGGCAGGAGCTCTGCTGTAGGGAATCTTGCAACAGCATCACAATTTTCCTGCTAGAGCGAATGCCATAATGGACACATTTGCGGCGTGAATTATGGGCAAGAGAGAAAAATTTTAAATCTTTATAGCGTTTTTATGCTCTGTCTTCCTTTTTGGTAATCAGATCTTGATTAAGAGATGGAATTAGCACCCAGAAGAACATTAGGCTTTCCTGGCTCTGTTCCTCTCCACCATATAGGGCAGGCAACAAATGATTCGGTGGCTTTACAGTGCTGCTACAACAAAAAGGTGCCTAAATACCTATCCATCACTTTAAGAAGGTAACCGACTGCTCGCTCGCAGTGAAGAACATACGGTAACGGCAAAGCATTTTGTTTGCTAAGTAAAGCGATTACTTTATTTAGTTCAGACAGACCCTTCTCCCGGTGACGATGACTTCCCGGGGCAAAAGCTGGGCAAGGTGGGGTCCCTGGCATCTGTCCCCGCTGCTGGAGAGCTGAGAGAGCTGAGGGCAGGGCAGAGCCAACCCTCCCTTGGAGGCACCACCCCGGGCACAGCGGGACACCGCCGGTGGCACGGTGCCGCAAGCTGCAGCTCGGGTCCCCGTCTCACCGGCTTGAAGAACATCTGACCCTGCTATGCCAAAGCGCTTTGGACCTTTTAATTTTAGGTGTTCTCACCGGTTCTTTTTTCCTTTCAGATGTGCTGGGACCATTCCAGCCAACGTGAATTTCAGAGGCGCAGCTGCTCCAGCACTCGTACTTGCTACGCCTCGAACGAGGCGTTTATTTGTTTAAAATAACTACAGGGTTTTTTTTCTGACAACGCTCCTTCTGTATACCTCTTAATTAACCTCTCTTCTTCGCCTCCGCTCGGTGTGACCGGGGTCTCCACCGCAACTTCAGCCCCCCCCTCCCCCCATCCCGCCGCCGCCCCTGTCCACCGCCTGCTCCAGCCCGGGTTCCCCCGGTGCCCGGGACCCCTCCGCACCCGCTACCCCCGCCGCCCTCCGGGGGCTCCGCAGGCTCCCTACCCGCGGCCCCGCGGGGTTTCCGCGGGACTTGCCCTTCTCTCGCGGCTTTGCCTCCTTCGGGCGGCTGCTGGCCCCCTGCCTCATCCCGCAGGCCGGCTGCTTGCCCCTCCTCGCCGCCCGCACCCCCCCGCTCGCTCGGCAGCCGCTCTCTCTTTTATTATCTGACTTGGCAGTTGCTTTATCTGCAACAAGGCGGTGAAGCGCTTATGATGAGACGTAGTGAAATTGGTGAAACGCAGCCAGGTATTAGCGAGCAGCCCCCGGCCGCAGCGGACCCGCTCAGCACCCGCGTGTGCTCAGGGAGAAGTTTGGCTGCGGCGTTTTCAGGCTGCGGTTTGTTCACCCCTGCGGTAGTGAAGTTTGTTATTGGGGTGGTCTCTACTCCCATCGCTGCCGAGACTGCTCACGGTGCCCCCCACCCGCTGCTCAGCTGCCGAGCGGCACAGCACAGCCCCCGGCTGCCGTCTGGGTAACTTTGCCTGCCTACGGCTGTGCTTAGGCAAAAACAAAAACCGATTATGGAAAAGGAACTAAATATTTTCAAATATTTCTAGGTGACAGTTGTTAAAGACACAGAAAGGAGGTAATGTTGACGGCTGCTTGTGAAACCGAACTCTTTCTCGTGCACGGGTCAGCCCTATTGGCGCCATCTCACCTGTGATGCTATTTTTAGGGAAGAAGTTGCACGAGGCGGCCCCCAAATAAACGCTCCTTTTCAAGATGCCTCCCGTTCATTACAGAAGGGAGGAAGGAAGAAGGGAGAAG